>JAACJT020022881.1:0-29232 GCA_009936485.2 Gymnarchus niloticus | reverse complement strand
TCAAAGGTTTATTGGTCACAACCAAGCAAAATCACCACGGCCTCAACCCTTCAGAGTTGTGGGTTTTATTCCTGCCCCTGTGTGTGTGTGTGTGTGTGTGTGTGTGTGTGTGTGGCTTCCATGTCCCCTCACTGTTCATATGCCATTCCACTAAATATGAATATAGAGTTGCCAATTGCATATTGCCCTGAATGTGTGTGACTAGAATCCTGTACTGTGTCACTTACTTCCTGGAACAGTCCCCAGGATGATCAAGCAATAATTATTTATGGAAAATTATGACTGTTTTAATAAAAATGTTTTTACATGTCCTCCCCAGCCAAATATTGTATCCTATGTGATTTTTATAAGAACGCATCTTAAACTGGACGTGCCATGTAACACGTTACATCGTGAGAGGGATGTGTGATCAAGAATATTTTCAATGTCTCCCCCATGTCGCGCGTCACCTAATATCGACGTGATTTAACCTTGTGTTTGACCTTGCCATTATTTGACTGAACCTGTAAAAAATGTTTTCTGTATGAAGTACCACTCCAATATCACTGCATAAAAGGAAGCATTAAAAAGAATCAACACCGATCAAAAATCGCAGAGGTGACGTGACCATACTGACATCCCACGTGTGGTGTGCCCTGTACTGTACCCTCTGATTCCGAGGACAGACTCCAGCTTCAAGCAGTTATGGAGAAAGGATGGATGGCTGCCTGACACAGATAGTGAAGGCCAGCAAGGAGAATCATTCCACCACCCATTGTACCTTTGGTTTTGTAAGCTACATTTACCTGTTATACTTACGCCTATAACATTATGTCTATATGTCTAAATCATCCATCCATCCATCCATCCATCCATCCATCCTCTAAATGCTATTCTTGGTCAAGGTCATGGAGGGGCCTGGTGTCTATTACAGTCATGTCAAAAAATGCACATAAATACTGACATTTAAGGAGCAATTGACATAAACTGATAACACCACTTGATACAGTAACATGGATGTACCAAGGTACAATGAAAGTACTGTACATCTAATGATTTTGTAGTAATACCAGCATTACATGCTGTAATTTTTATATTGAAAGTGATTCTCCCAAACCAATGTACCATCCAGGCACAGCTAGAAATAAAAAAATAAAAGAACTTCAGTTGCCCTTTAGATTAAGATTTGATTTTTACTTGGTATAACAATGTATAATAATTATTAAATAAAGATATGATACTTCAGTTTGAGTTTAGTTTTTGGATTGATCAGGTCCTTGTGGAATTTTTTGGAGATGAAGAATTTTATTAAATGGGGATTTGGGAAGAATTACTCCATCTATTTTAGAAGTT
Source organism: Gymnarchus niloticus (assembly GCA_009936485.2). Classification (NCBI taxonomy): domain Eukaryota; kingdom Metazoa; phylum Chordata; class Actinopteri; order Osteoglossiformes; family Gymnarchidae; genus Gymnarchus; species Gymnarchus niloticus. The sequence goes on along the minus strand of JAACJT020022881.1, from coordinate 27,900 downwards.
AGAATACACACCCTAGAGTAATGATGGCAGCATTCCAAGGAAATTTAAGGATCAAATATAAATTAAGAAAATGTGGCAAGATATGCCATTTTAGAAAGTGATTCTGTAAATAGTGAAAATAAAGTCCATTCCTCCACAGGTTTGACTGTGACAGCAAATTCTTTCGTACCTTAAATCTTCTGAAGTTTTTTGGTTACTTTTTAAAAGGTGTAGGTGGTAAATAATAAGTCTGTTGGAGAGTATGGTTTTCTGCTTTTTAAGGTAAATTTTAAGGGAATTTTTAGTGTCTTTACCTAAATGGTTACATACATATTCAGCAAATCCAAATTTGACACAAAGTATTTACATGCCATATTAATCACAAAACATTTTTGCTGAGGAGCACTCATTTTAATTCACTAATCATATTATGACTTGGCTTGCCAGCTACACTAAAGGGCTGATCTACCATCTAAAATGACCAGTTCTTAATGTTGTGTTATAATGTAAACAGCAGAGAAGCCATGTGGACAAAAGCTGCTGAGGCAGGAATTAGAGACTAAATCCAGGGAATTTAAAACCCAGATTGTTTAATGCATCTACTTTATATCTGCAGTTTTTCGTGAGCAAATAAAAATGACTGCGTAAATCGATAGGAGCGGTTAACTGATTTGATCATGCAATTAAGAGCTGCAGGGATATGGAAAGCAGCCAGATCACCAAGAACCAAGAATAACCATAACTCAGAAAAAGAGTCAATAACACTTTTCTTTCATATAGATCGTAGCCATAGAAGGCCCTTTCCAATACAAGGCCTGTTCGTCAGCTGTTCTGATTCCCTGCAGAAGGATGGCTCTGGAAGTGGCTACATTCACCATGTGCTCACATGCCACGCCCCTTCCCCCCTGGTAACTCACTCACTTCCACTGTGGGATGACAGAGATGGCAAGTGCAAGAGGAATACAGGCATAGAAGATAAGGAAGTGGGGAAGCAGAGAGGAAGGAAGAGAGGAAGCCATACACATGGACTAATAGATGATATAGAAAGCTGGCTCCAGGGTTTCCATTACTGTCACTGGCCCTTGTCACTCTAGAAGGAGATGCACTCTTGTTTCCCAACCTCGACGGCCACCATTATGCAATATTCACGACACAGCAGAAAAACCACAAAGCTACCAACAAAAGCGGCGAAAAAACCAAGAGCGCATCCGTGGCTCTTCCACCAAAGTATCTCTGTTGTTAATGTGAGCCACAGTATGGATTTATTTAAAGGGAAAAGGATCACTGTGTCCAGCAGCAGTCTGTGAGTAGGAGTCCCCCCCCCCCTTTTTTCAGTCTGGACCCTGACTCAGCACCTGTGGCGTGAGTCCTCCTATAGTTCTGAGTGAGCTGTATACACCTCACATAATTTCCGCCAGGCAACAGACATGTGGTGGCACGTTCCAGGTGGAACTTAAAAGCTGCCAAGCATAAGCATGAAGTGCGGTGGTGAGTGCAGGGTCGTATGATGCCGGAAGGTGTCACGCTCGCTGCCAGCTTGAACAGGTCTGGATAAAAATGGAGCCTGTTGATAAAGTCCACGAACTTATAGCTGGAATGCTGTTTGCCAATCCCAGGAGATGCTTCTACCGTAGCACCTTCAGTTGCATCTCCCATCCACTCTGGCTACCTGGACCTGACACCCTTTTCTGCATCATTTATGAACATGACAGGCATCTGGGCAGTGGGCACAGTTCCATATTACATCCTCCTACACCCTGTCCTCTAGTAACCGTCCATCTACTTTATCTCATACGAAACGCAACACAGGCCTACAGCCTACAAACTAACTGCTAGATTAGTTTATTGTTTCAGGCTATCTGCTTAGACCATTCAAATCCCTAAATGACTCAAATCAAATCTAGCTTGGCTCTGTTGTAAACATCTTACATGTGTTTTTTAATGGACTTCCTTGACCATTGCTGCCTCCGGCCTACAATGTCTTAGCCTGCCAGCACAAGCACACACATGGAATGGAGGAATTTAGAGATGTCAGTTTGCCTCTACTGCAAGTCTATGACCTGCAGGAAGAAACTGAAGTGCTAGGAAGAAATCCACCCCCAACACTGGGAGACCTGCCCCATCTCCCTGAAAGCAGGGGCAGCATTCGAACCCCCAACCCTGGAGGCATTAGGTGACAGTGCCTCCCACTGAGCCACCCATCAGCCAATCAGCTAACACAATTGTTTTTACTGAATTACTATCAATATGTGAACAAGATCCAATATTCAAGACATTCTGTAGCATCAGTTACATACATCACAAACCATAATGCAAGGTGTGCTATGCGATGACACCAGCAGAGCACTGCAAGCCAAAGCGGCCAAGGTCTCAGATCACAAACTGACCTTCTCACTAACTCTGGCAGGATTAAGCGCTGCCAGCCTGGCCAATCTGAAGGAAAAAAGTGCAAAACAAAAAATAGGAAGGCAACCAGAGCACGTAGACGAAACTGTGAGCTGAACACAGAAAACAAAACACGTATGCACACACAGCAACACAGACAGGAAAAACAATGAGGTTAGGACCAAATAAAAGGACACTACAGCCAATAAACACTTTAACAATGACTGTGTCACAATCAAAAAGGATGATCACCCTAACTACTGAAAGCATAACCTGTTATACAATTATTGGAGCCTCACAGCAAGATGGGGTTTTAATTGACTAACCAAACAGGTGAAAGCAGTTTCAGGATTTTACCTGCTATTCCACAGTGTGTATAAATACACGTGATATATCCTACATACCTTCAACAGGACAATGGTATTTGATGGTAATTGTGCATTGTTTAGTTTCACTGCTACTTAAAAGTTCGATGACTGTGATTAAATATTATTTGGAGCACAATATTGACATTTCATGCAGTTATTTTTGGCAGCTAAGGGGCATTCAAAAGTGACAATTACATGGTGCCAGAACGGGGGGTGAAAGAGGAAATCTGCCGGGTTTTCCAGAGCATAACTCCCTGCGGTCGTGTAGCTTGTCAGCAGGACTACACGGAGCCAAGGACACACGCTGTGCTGTGGGCATCGAGACAGAGCTCCAGAACCAGGGCAAGTTGGCAATGTGGTGAGTACTCGATATGGGGGGGGACACATTTCTGTTTAAGAGCAGGAGAGAGCTACGGGCTCTCTGTTGCTGTCTTACTGACCGAATGCATTTAGCATTGATAAATCCCTAAATTAAGATTATATGACCATTGAATAAAGTCTTATCTGTGCCAAATCAAAGGCCACATTGTTTCCCTCTGCACTACAACAAATCATACTGTAATAATGCCAACCAGTGCATAAGGACATCTCAACTCAGTATCATGTTTCTGATGCCCTGTTATAATTTCATTAGTAAATACCTAGATTTAGCTTTAAAAACAACAGCCATAATTCAGTAACATTCTTATCGATAAATTAATAATGGCTGGCACCCATGATTATAATAAAAAGAAGAACATGAGGAGAACAATGCAAAGCATATGCTATATATCACCTGGGACACCTACAGTGTTATCAAAATAAAATGAGCTGGGGTTCCCACCATGACGACAGAGGAACTGGCCAACAGTTGGACAGCCGGTACCTTTGAACCTGGAGTTCAGCCATTTGGAATGCGCACATATGCTCCATGTTCCTGTGTTATTGATGAAGTCACAACGGGTGCACGTTTCCATCCTTTTGTGTTTGACAGCGACTGTACCCCATTGACCTATGAAAATGTGTATTGCTGATTCATGCACCAGATCCACCTCAATTCATATTCATTTCTTACAGCATCACTGCACATATTCACTTAATTATGGACTTAAAGGTTGTGCTCCCCCATAGTCATTGATTTTAAAAACAGATTTGTTCATGTGCACAGGAAAAGTGGGAGGTTAAGAAAAACCATTTTTTTTCAGAAAATCATTTTTCAGTGCGATATAATTGTTGGTTGCCATGGATTATAGTCAGATTGTAAAAGATTTTAAAGGAGGACCACAGGGTTCTGGTCACACCCCTCTCAATCCTGGTCCGCAGTCACGCTTTCAGAAGGAGATGCCTGGTTTGTCGACAACACCCTCAACACAGAAAATCGACCTGGCTCCCAGACACGCCGCAATTCAAGCACACCCACGCAGGAGCATGGCAAAAAAAAAAAAAAAGCGGGGAAGGGGGAGGTTGCTGGAGTCCTTGTGACTGCGCTTTGTTACGGCTGCATGCCTGTCCTTGAGGGACAGCATCCTTGGCATGGAGTCTGAAGAAAATGCATGTGGCTTTCCGAATTCTATTAGGGCCCCTCTAATCTGTGCCCCTCTAATCTGTGCGCGTTTAATATGCTGGTCACCTTTTGTATTCATGAATTACCAGGCGAGTCACACTTAAACAGTCACGCATGTAATTTAGTAAAAAGAATAATTAAAGCATTAGCCATTTCTAAAGGGAGCAACCTTCAGCACTTATAAGGCAAAGGTTCTGCTGATTAAAAATGACTGCTGATTCGTTCTGTTTTTGAAGGAGGAGAGAAAGCATTACGGGTTATGACTACAGGGGAGCGATAAGTGGAGGCAGCCAGTCTGGTACAATAATAGTGCACTGTAGAATTAATATTCAGAGCAAAGCTTAGGAGGTGATGAGAGCCGCTGAAGGTTGCTACAAAATGCAACTGAAAATGGGACATATGCATACGTTTTAAAAACCAAACCAAATCGTATGGCTAATGGGTATTTTAGTACTCGTGCGGCTGTGGGGGACGTCCGCACACCAATTTATAAAGCATCAGGATGAAATGCTGCGCTACATCAACGCCCTATCATTGAGTGGGCTAACCGACCGCAGTCCAGGGGAAAACCGCAGCGGTATCCTAACACCATGTGCTGGGAAAAAAAAAAAAAAAAGGAATTGCCTCTGCTATTTGATAGGCAGGGAGGAAGAGCAGGGAAATCCCAACTGCAGAAAACACCCATTCCCAGCAAACGAGAGGAAAGCCCCGCTCGCTGGTCGCCGCTGCTGTACGGAGAAGCCCCTCCCGCCGCCGCCGCCTGATCCTCACACGTCTAATACACACAAAGGCAAAGCGCAATCACTACGTCGGAAAGAAGGTGCATCAACAGAACAACTGCTCTATACCTTTCCCTTCTCCGCAATATTGCTCGTTACTAATCCACAACTGAATAGTACAAATAGTTATTAAACATCGGATGCATTTTTTTTCTAATTCATCGTCAACTTGTGAAAGTCGCGTTGAGGAATCAGACGTGATGTTCACATGGAAATCAATTATACTTGATCACAGCAGATATGTTTTGTTAAACTGCCCTTATTTTCTTGTCCTTTGGATTCACTAAAGCTTGAAGGGCAATGTCCCGCTTTGTAAATTACTGAGCACGCCTCTTCTCCCTAGGCAGGCTATATTTGACACAGCTATACAGCACAATACAAATATCTGCCTTAGTATGTTATTGATCACGCAGTCCTCCTTGGGTTTTTAAAAAAATGGCATCCCCGATAATGGATAATTATTTAGTAACTCATCAACATTTCAAGTCTATCAATAAAGCGGTGTAATATGATTCATGGATAAGTCTCATAGTAAATCATATCAGAACTAAATCATGTAGTAATTACAATTAGTGATCACGTTAAAAGTGCTAGCAATATATATATATATATATATATATTTGAGATCATGCTATGACTGCATTTTCGCTAAACGGACATCCAGTAACAGAAGGAAAGCCTACTTTTTTTTTTTTTTTTCTCCGTTGCCTGTCCAAACGCCCCTGCTTTACACATTAAACACTGAAAACTTGAAAACTTGAATTACTGCATCCTGGTAATGCAGGTGTCTGATAACTTCTCCGCTACTAATTCAATTGTTTCTGAAAGTACACAATGTAAAGCAACAATATTGAGGAGATAAGAATCATTCATTAATGACTAAAACAAAATGACACAGTTCTGCATGTTTCTAATACCAGGCGGATTCATTGCTGCCTTGAAAATTCAGTATTTCATGTGAGGATTAGTCTATTCCTTTGGAACTTAAAATCAATTAAGTGAATGGTCCAGTATATGAAGATGAGCGTTAAATAATGTTTACAACATTGGTCGTTTCCTAGATATATATATACTGTATATAGTGATACAACAGCAGTGGTACTTAATAAAAGGACTGCTGATCAACATTGCAGTTCGCTTAGGTATTCTGTGTGGTTCATTTACAACTATTTGCTATAATCTCCAAACCGTTTAATAACCATCATGAAGAACCCGATATTACATGGTACTTCTCCATCAGTGCTAACGATCACACTTTTGCTCACCTTACCTTATTTGTTAGTTTATCGTGTCGCTCGCTGAAGAAGTCGTCGCATTTACCATATTGCTATGGTATTCATTGAGATTGTTCCCGATAATTTCTCCGAGGTGTCGGGCTGCAGGTTCGCTCACCAACAAACACAAACACTTGACACACATTCGGCCGCGCTCGCCTAGTGCCGAGTGGAGGAGGAGGGCGCTTATCAAGGCTGAGCTGCGCTGACGCTCACGCACTGGACCGCAAGCCTGCTGCCGTGTCATACTTCACATCTGTGTCCTGGCACTACATGCATAAACGTACACCCTCTGTTTCGTGTGCTTTAACACACCCTACGACAACTGTCATTATTCTTGTTGATGATGATGTTGCTGTTGTATTTCTAAGCTTACCTATTTGCCTACTGCTGGAAATAACTATCAAGTAACAACAGGTGAAAACCGTAGGCTATATAAAATAAGTTTCATAGGTAAATGTGAACTAACTTGTTGGTCTTTCCATGCTTCCTTGCATTGTTTTAACTAACCCACCTTTCATTAATTTCCTTATCTGTGACAGAAGCAATTTTCAGCACGGGTTATTCGTCTTGGGACATACCCCTGCGACACACTAGTGTTAAGTCTGTCGTTAAGCACCGTGCTACCAAATACAAATGAAAAGTACATACATGGCAGTCAAGGGGATAAGATTAAAAGCATAAGCACAAAAGATAATGGCGTTCCAGATCTTTTAAAGAAGCTCACTCTTTTCAAGACACAAACAAACCCACGTTAAAACATTGACCCACGAAGTTACATCATTCCTACGTTCTGCCTGAAAAGTCTGATTATAAGTGTTTATAGCAAAAAGTGCATCTTTTGGCACAGAGAACCTTACTCTGGGGATCAGTGGCTTGGTTCCTCATATTTCCTTCTTTTAGCCTCTAACCTGAAGAGGGCTGATAATATAACCAGCACTGCCCCAACATCAGCCCCACACTATATTCTCCATCAAAAAGTGCTTTTCTTTGACCAAAGCACTGGGGGATACAAGAAATGAGTTAGGTCAATAACCCTCCATAGTGGTTAAACAGGAGCCTGCAGCCATGTTGATATAATTCCTTTGTGTATCTGGGGTACAATATGCTCAGTGAGTAAACAAGAAGATATCTATAGATATTTATAGTGATTTATAAAGTGACCCCTGTGGTGGTGCATGAAAACTTTGAATTTTTAATTGCATTTGAAGAGACAACAGACATCTTACACCATGCCTGAACAACACAAAACACAGCTCTTCCAAATGGGCTTTCTGTTTCAGTTCATTTCATTTTATTTTTATAGTGCCTTTCACAGCATTCTTTCCCCAAGACACTTAACAGGAGCGTGTGCTAGTTACAATACGTCGATTAAAAAGGAAACAAGGAACTGTAGGTGAATTAAACAAAATGTACATGCCATGTGTATTGTTTTGCTTTAATGTACTGAAATAACACTGACCAAAATAAAAATGTTTCATATTAATATATTAAAATGGAATTTTCTCTAAGAAATCAAAAGTCCCAGGTCAGGATAACCATCTGAAACCTCCAAAGTAGTATTGTCAAACAGCCTCCATAAACGTGACAAAGCCTACTTAAACATGTTTTGTATTGTTGCAGCTGATCATGACTTGACGCACTGTGTTCTGTTCTCACAGCTGGTTTTGGAAGTGGTCTTTGGCATAAGTTGCTCAAAATCTCTTGTGCACTTGCAGGTCCTCCTTCAGGTCATATGAGTTTCCTCCTTGTACCTTGGTTTTCTAAGCTATTTTCTTAAGAAGCAGCTTAGGTAGGATGTCACAACATGAAGCCATCCCCCTGTGAAGTACGATGATCCTTTGTTTCCAAGGATAGGCTATAGCCTAAATGACAGCCTGAAATGGATAACTCATAGAAAACAAATTGAATTTTTACAGCTTTTACTAGTGATGGGACAAATGAGGCTTCAAAACCCATGGTGGGTGGGAGTATCCTGAATGACCAATCAAAACTGGTGCTAAATGAGGCTTCAAACTCTGTGGAGGGTAGGAGTATCCTGAACTGCCAATCAATGCTGGCACTAAATGAGGCTCCATAAGCAATGGTGGGTGGGACTATTGTAAACTACCAATCAGTTTGGGATTGTCCCACCCACCACGGTTCTTGAAGCTTCATTTGTCCCATCAATAGCATTTACTATCTCTTGTTGCCTACACAGGTTAGTTTGTCAGGTGAGAAAACGGTAATGTTTCTAATGCGCTTTCTAGCTGTCCTCCCACACATGAATGCACTGCGGGGAAAATTCAGGGTAAAGAGAAGGAGTGCACTTGTTGAGTCATAATGAAGTTACTCTTCAATGTTAGACTTGGTTGCTATGTCACAACAAGCCCGGGAGATTCTTTTCCTTAAGATGAAAGTCGTATGTCCCTCTCAATCCCCCAGATAACATCTATCTCATTTCCTTTTGTTTTAGACAAAACTTCCCGACTTATTTTCATTCATTGATTATGACCACTTGCCCTTTGACATGCTATAGCATTGGCACTCTTCTAGGACATGCGTGGTTTTCTGTGCGCAGATGATGAAGCAAAGGGTTAAAAACAACAAGATTAGCATTATCTTTCCATATATGTTTGGCATTATATTCTATATAACAATCATCGTTATTCATGTGCTTACTTTGTGCTCTGCGATGGGTTGGCCCCCCATCCAGGGTGTCCCGCCCCTTGAGCCCTAAGGCTGACTGGGATAGCCTCCAGCCCCCCTGTCCCCCCTCTCAAACCCCGAATAGGATTAAACAGTTTAGAAAATGGATGGGTGGATGTGCTTACTTTTTTTATTCTCTTTTTCTGTATAAATACAGAGGGCAACTCAAATCCTTTCGTATGCAAGCAATGTCTTCCTTACTCCAGCTAACTCATGCAGAATCAAGAATAAAACATGGAATACCAATTCCCCTTCAACTGCTGTCGACACCAGTGAAATTCAGACAGAAGAGGAGATTTAGAAAAGCATGTAGGATATGAAGTCAGTGGTAGTTTTTGTGTTGTTGTTTAGAGTAATATTATGTTGGCAACACTGTAATTTGAGTGATTCATGACTGGATAACCATTTCATATTTTGAATATGAATTGAAGTTTGGACAAGTTGGGGAAAAATGTGAAAATCAAGGAAAGAATTTTCCTGTCCTTATATTAACACCTTTCACTGAAACACATTAGGAAAATTTCTTGTGTTCTTTTTTTTAATTTGTCTTATTTTAGCCACTCCAGCCTCGTAACAGTCTCATACTGGTCTCAACCTTCTGGCCTTCCATTCTCAGACCAGGTTTCCACGGTTACCATTAGCATGGCTCAGTGACTGGCAGCCAACAAAGATGGATTTGACTAATGTGTCACAAAACAAAACTTCAGGAAAACGTGCTGACTCATTCTTCCCTTTTCATAGGTTACAGTTATCGTTTGACAAACTCTACGACTCTAGTTTTCTAATTATACCATATAGTTTTTACCGATGTGACATTGCCCAAAGTTTGGCTTGGGCAAACTCAGATTTGGCCAGAATTTAAAGTTGGCTGACGTGAAAGACTGAAAGATGGCATCTAGCTTTGCTGTTCTCTTCTAGGTTGTTACTTAAGGCTCCAGTCAGCATTACTGGAACTGAACACATTGCATATATAAATTACAAGTGCAGCACGGCAGGCCTGCCCGTCAGCATCCTCAAAGCTGTTGCCATACACCAGCTAGAGGGTTTTCACAGCTATTGAGCAGTCAGAGGAGGCAATATCCAGCCAAGTGACAGTATTCAAATGTAAAGTTAGTGCAAGACTATACAAAGCAATAGTCTGAAGTTAATCCCATGCAGGAAGCTTAAGGTGCACTGCAAAATACACCCTCGACAAGTTCACTGCACACACAAACTAAGAAAACTCACAGTAAACCATTCACCATATGCTGGGGATAGGGAGGAAAATGGGTGACATACACACAACCACCAGAGGATCATACAAACTGCACAAAACAGGGTTGGCTGTTTGTGCCCATCACCGGAAGGTTGTTGGTTCAGATCCCAAAGCCAGAAAAATGTGCCCATATTGTTGCTGGGCCCTTGAGCAAAGCCCTTAACCCCAAAACTATTCAAGGGATACCAGATAAATGGCTGCGCCTAGACTTTGAGCCCAAGCTTGTTCTCATCTGTATTTGTGGGTATGTCGCAGGAAGAGCAAGGTGGGGGAAAAAACACATTCCAATACATTGTCAAAAATGATGCCAGCAAAGATTGAATTCATTTCATTACTACTGTTAATTATGAAAAACCAGGACAAACAAAAACAATTAAGGGTAGCATATGAGTCCTAAAAATGTCTGCAATGTTATGTAAACATGTACTGAGTACACCTTTAATAACTGGTTGTTATACCTTACCCATTTAAGTTATTTTACCTTAGTAAAGGGGCTGGCTTCCCATTGAGTGTGTCCTTTGCCTCACATCCTGTGTTTGCTGGGAGAGGCTCCAGGTTCACTGAGACAATGCACTGGACAAGTGGTTATGAAAGATGGATGATGGCTGCATGGATTATAGTGAATGGCAAACAAATCCACTGTGTTAATTGGCTTAAATATAATGCTATCTTCTTGTCACTAAAACTGTCATAGTACACCCGTAGGAGCATTTGTCAATTGACAGCTAGCAGGGATCCCTTGCCTGCAAAAGGCAATTGTGGTGTAGTAGCCACTAAGTCACTTTCAATCAGCAATTGATTTACACCTGGAAATCTAAGCAACTGAATTACAATCCAAATAAAGGTTTCACTGAAGCACTGTGAACCTGAGGTGGAGCTTACTCTTTCCCTGGAGAAGAGCACGATATTTAAAGGGAAATACTGAAAATCCTTTGCACTTTATATTAGCGGGTGTAAGTGTTAAATGAAGGTTAATGAAGATTTATGTTAATTATCTAGTGAAGCTTTTGCTGAGATCATGTGTATTTAATCCTCTAGTGTTTCATTATGCAGTAAATATATTATAGCAATATTTTTCCTCAAATGAATGAGAAGGAATTGGGGAGGAATAGTGATTGTAAAAAGAAATATTTTAATGATGAAAAACAGATCAGGGAGAGGTGAGTAACTGAAAAATGCACCAAATTTGAATAAGAAATATTTTAGTGACTTAAAACTGTGTAGTGTTAGCCCTAAAGGCAGCTGGAATATTGAACCACAAATTTGTATTGGTAGGAAGAAGGAAAAGGAAAACATGTCAAACCCAGAATAGCAAGGAGCAAAGGCAGTTGGACTGCACAGCAAAAGACACATTTTGATTATGATCTCGTATGATGAAGTGAATTTTAAACTATGCCTATTAAATTGGCACTTACATCAAAAACAGATACAACACTTGCCTCCAAAAAATTCATGGCTATGGAGCAATATGTCCACAACAGCGGAAAAATATGCAAAAGCCACACACACACACACACACACACACACACACACACACACACACACACACAGTTGTCTTCATATTTCTTTTAGCCTAACCAATTAGTTATGACAACCCTAACCTTAACCATAAGTAACCAAACAAAATACCAAAATACAAGACTTTTGGCCATTTAGGTTTTTGACTGCTTACACAAATTATTATGAAATTCAGTTTTCCTTCAAGAAAGGTTGTACCATTGTAAAACCAAAGGTTTGATAAGCTTGGCCTTAACAGTCTATTGTATATGATGGTTTTCATTCAAACTACTAATTAATCCTGTTACAAAAAAATGTGACCTAATGCATTGCCTAGTTGGCATGTCAATGATTTACCACCTTTCAGTTACATCTCTGGACAAGACACTTCAACTGAAATACAAGCATTCTGCTTGTGACTAAGTGAATATCACCAAGAGTTGACATTGTAACATCTTGCACTTTTAATAAACAGGAGCGTACAATGCAAATGCAATTGCTACTAACTCTCTTTCTTTATTTTCCACCAACATCCGCGAACCACCAGGAGTATGCTAACATAATAACACTACATGTAAATGATAAGTCAATGGATATAATCTTTCAGGCTGTTCATGTAACTGTATCTATTACATGGTGCATCAGAATTTCATTTATCCATTAATTCATCCATCCATCTATCCATCTTCCAATTGCTCAACCACTTCAGGATGTTAGGTGTTTAAACATCATACATCTTCTAATCTCTTATCCTGGTCAGGATCGTATATAGGGGATTGGAGCCTATCTCAGGAAGTACAGGGCATAAGGCAGGGGACAATTTTGCACAGGACAATAGTCCATCACAGGGCTCACAGTCACACATAGTCACATTTAGAGGGACTAATTCCCCTAAACTGCATGGCATTGGACTGTGTGAGGCAATACACGGAATCTACCGTGGATACCAACCCTGGAGGTATGAGGCCGCTGTGCTTACCACCAAGACACATGCCGCCCTGGGAGTAAATAATTTAGGATTACTTTAAGTGAATAATGTATTAGATGAAGCTTTTCTTTACTACATTCTGGTTTTGTTGTTATTCTTGACATTTTAAACATATCAAACAAAGGTGTGTTTCATCTTATCAGCAAAACAAGCCACAGTTTCATACTTCTATAACCTTATATCAATTACGAGAGATTATAAAGCGAGATAATATGACTGAAAACAGTGCACCACATAGGTTGAATGGAAGCAGATGTATTAGCTGACAAAATAAATAGCATAAATCTCAGACTGATATTGGACACTAAATCACGTTATTAGTAGTATGGGTGTGTTCAGTAAAGCACATTACAAAATGGAAGTGAAATTTCTTTATCTTAAAGGTGGCATTTCGTTCCCTTCCATCACACAATGAAGTGAAGGGAATTTTTCAGCTGTGGAGAGCACATTACACCCTGTGTAATTAAGGCTAAAACTTAGAGCATGGCTGCATCATTACAGGCTGTTGTATGGGAGGAAATACATGCAGAGGGAAAGCAGCAGGCACAGAAGAGAGCAGCTGAAAATTAGGAGGAAGTGACTAAAAATGGAGGTCAATAAATCTACTGCCAGTTAAGAGCCCTGGAAAAAGGTGATGACTCACCCGGTCTCCATTCCCGAGCAAGCAGTGGAATGAACGGCTAGTTATTTTAGAGGAGGCACTCGCAGACGTTCCAGCTGTTTCAGTACCTTTAATAAAGAACGCTAAACCAAAAAGCTAGGGGAAGGTCCTTAACTGCCCACCTTCAGACTTTAGCAATTTCATTTGTGATAGACTAAAAACAGATATTGTAAGCCACAGAGAAACTAGTACCAGAGAGATAACTACTGTGGAATTTGCATTTTTGTTCGTCATAGGTCAAATTCATAAATAAAGGTCTGGCTAGCGATAGTAGTGTTTATGCTACATGCTATTGATGATTACACATCAGTTATCGTTTATTGTTAGTGTTTGCACAGCCAAGCTCATTCAAATGCGTCTTTGTGTTGTCACAAAGGTGTTCTACACTTTCCATGAGAGCAATATCCATGTTTAACGGGTGTCTAAAGCCTTGATCAGTGCTTTCAAGAGAGGTACAGGTACAGAACTGAAACAATCTCTGGGGCGGGCATCATTTTTGGAAGAAGTTCTGTTGACTGCCAAGGGACCTTGTTTGCAGGAAAGGAAGATGCTGAAACGGCAGCAGAGAAGACGCTGAAATAGCAGCAAGGGGGATGATAAAATTGCACTTTACTTAAGGTTCATTGCGGCATGCATGGAAAAGCCGAAGAGAGAGCAGATAAGAAAGCCCCTCACAAATGTTCGTGTCTGTCGTAATTTTTCAGCATATGGGAGAGTTGCACATTTCCCCTGAAATAATACATTTCTGCAGAATGCCATCTGAAATTGCAGACAAGACGAGGGTTGCTCTGTCGAAAAATGGGAGGAGAGTTTTGGTTCTGATTTAAAACGTTAAGGAAAGTCCAAGCACAAGTACTGTGAAAACTACATCACAGACAACCATAAATCAACCGAATAATTCTGAAATTTTGATGAGCTAGGGTTTTTTTTATGCTTTCCAATGTAATTAAAGATGCATATTGCTCAGAGTAAATAGCTACAGTGGCTTACAAAAAAATCACACCCTTTCTTTCCACTTTACAACAAATTAAAAAAGGTTTCAATATAAAAATAACTAGCTGGAAAATAAAACAGAATCAAAGTTGTTACGTCTGTTCATTGGGATTGAGAACATAAAATTGTAAGTCTGATTTAATTGATGAGATTCGTTAACAGGTGATCACATTATCTGAACATGGTAAGACTCAGAAGCATTTAAATTTAGACTTTTGGATTTTAGAGTAGCTTACTGTACTTCAGACTTGCTGGTGGAGTTATCCATGTTGCTGTCTTATGTCTAAACATGCTTATGTCAGTAGTCTTCCATCTCTTTCTCCTATTCTCCTATTTTCTTGAGCCTCACCTGAAAGTGATCTGCAAATATTTTGGCTCCACATGACAAAAAAAAAAAAAAAAACACTGGGTAACTTAACTCTTTATGGAATATTTTTTTCCCTCTTCTCTGGTTCACTTTAGTGCTGAGTTTTAAACTACGTATATATAGTTAAGACTTTTTGAAATTATCTGTAGAACTTCTACAAATGAAACAATTTTAAAACTATTTGTAATCTGTTGCTACATCTGATGAGTAGTGTTGTGGGGGAACTATTAGGAAGGCGGTTATAGAAAAATATTGGATTGAATGCATATATTAAATGTTTCCAAATATCCTAATGGAGCGTGACTATATCCAAAGATAAAAGAAACCTGTATAAACTTAAATAGGGTATTTTATATACTGGCTGTTGCATTTTACTTTATCTTTATTAGAATTTCATTACTTAAAAGGCAGTAGAATCCAAAACAAATATCATACAAATGTTAATATTTTAGCCATTTCCCAAGCTGGGGGGTTATTGCATGTAAATGTAGATTACATTTCTGATCATTGGTACAACAGCAGAACTCATTCTAAGACTTGAAATCTGCTAAGTTGTGGTCCACTTCTCTTAAACAATATGTAACCTGTCCCCAATCAAATATATTGAAGTGTCACAAACGTTGAAGAAGAGTATCGGTGTGCTTCAATACAATACAGCTAAGTAACTTGTTTTCCAAATGTGGGACGATTCACCCCACGTATCAGTGACAGACAACAGGATAGGAGTTCACAGAAACATCTAAGATGTTTTCCCAGGAAAAAGAAGACTAAGCCATGAAAGATTATATCTCAGTTCTTCTTTCAGGCTTCCAAGAAGTGGAATATGGAGAGAGCAAGAAGGCATGTAGAGGCAAGGGACCCTTATGACATTTTTTTTTTTTTGTGAGAGGAATGGTTTTGTGAGTGTAAAATTAGAATTAATACATCATTAAACTCATTATTAGTCCTAAATTGAAGATGCCCTTCAGGTATCACATAATGTGAAGCGTCTCTGGAAACTAAATTATTCAGCAAGAGAGAAAGACTGTAGTACAGAAGATATAAAAAGGAAAAAAATGAAGCAGATGGAAAGAGTGGTAATATAGAGAGAAACAACAAACAGGGCAGTGTATGACTGTGTTTTAGGAGTCTGCGCCCATAAGGTTGTTGGTTCAAATCCACAACTGGCCAAAAGTATCCATATTATTTTTGAGTCATTGAACAAGACCTTTCACCACCAAAATTGCTGCAGTAGTGTCAGATAAACGGCTGAACCTGTGCTCTGAGCCCATAGCTAACCTTTGCCTGCCTGTGTGTTTGACATGATATATGAGAAAAAGGTGTACTGGGTGCAAATTGTAAAAAAAAAAGATTTCATTTAATTTTTAATCACGGAGGTAATTGAAGAAATACAGTGAGACAAACCAATAATTAGCCATGCATGTGTCACTTTGTGTTCAACAGAGCATTTATTCCATTCTGTCCTGTTATATAACCTAAGTGAATCTGCTGGTAGGCCGGGCAGTAACAGAATAATTATAACACTTAAGCAACACCAGTATTTAAATTCAAACAGATGTGTTTCCACTGCTCCTCTTGAATTATAACAATCTATTACATTGTTTTAAGAAAAAAAAGGATTTCAGAACTGTATCTCGGTCTTAGAGTGGCATGTCTCATATCCCTGATTCTTTGGACTGAAAGACGTGAAAGAATTTCTCTCTTTAAATGTCCCAAAACTGAATTTATTGCTCATGTGCATTACATATGAATGAACACTGACGAGGCTGCTTCCGTTCTAGACATCTCTAGAACGTCTGTGCCTGATGCTACAGGAGCAGTACAAGATGATATGGCTTCTAAAGACAGCATGATGAACCTACTTCCAGGTCATACTGGGAAGTTCCCAATACTGCTGTGGTTGTGATGGGAAGATCTTCCTACATGAAACGGTGAACCATGTACATATAAAGAAGCTCGAAGGCTGAAACAGCATGCAGTGGACCAATGACAAACTTGCATAGAACCATGGTCATGCTTCCAGGATGGAGCATCCCAGAGGAGCCTGAATCACAGAGAAACCACAGCCAGCAGTTGCTGTCCTTCTCTCCTTTACTCTCTTCACGGACTCAGTTTTATCTGCAGGCCAAGGGCCTGAATGGCACCACAGCTGAGTGCATTTATTACCCATCAGACCTCGGCATCCGGGGTTCAGCATGGCAATCTTTTGCCTACACTCCCACAGACGTGTCATTACAGGGCATAAAATACCATGGTTGTTTAGACTTCTTAGACTTGGCCTCTGATGTGTTCCGTACCACACTGATTAACATTGCCTCTCACATATACTTTATTGCATATCGTAAGCTTCAGCTAGTAATTGTCACCTCAATGAATTTCAACAGGGTTTTCATTGCAATACAATTAACCTATAAAGACTGCACTGCATCTGTACATTGAGCCCTCTCAAGAAAGGTCACAGCAGCGACCCTCGTGACCAAGATGTCAAGAGGACCAAGAACGTCAGGAGAAGGTGTAATCCTTGCAGAGTCATATACAGTACAAGAGTTAACCCTTTTTGCTCTGACATTATTGTTACTGTTCTTTGAGCTCCATTGCCTTGTCCTCCCTGCTCATGGGAATGGACAATTTATAAACAGGTAAACAAAGGTTTATAACATGAAATAGTACACATTATGAGTTGTTGTGGGGGAAAAAAGCAATCGAAATTCACTCTGAAGCTCTGTAATAATTTAAGCCCAGAGGCTCACTGTTAAATTCAGGATATAATCCTTTGGAAATTTCATTGTGTCATAACTTCAGAACTTTCAAAAGGTGTCATACATTTTCCTGGAGTGTTGTTACTGCTCACTAATGAGAGTCCCACGTCCAACAGAGCCAGCATTAATGACTTTGATATGAAAAACTGTAGTCATGAATTACAGATGGCTCATAAGAAACAAATGGCAATGCTTGTTTGCCCAATGCCATATGATTCACAATTACTGAATTTGTATATGTATAATTTATGTACATATATAAAGTCTGCTGAGCCTGTTTTGATCATTTCCTTCCATTTAGCAGAGCCTTGTTCCCTCATTACCTCCTACCCAATGGGGAAAACAAAGTATGTGTGATGAAGAATAGACTTTGTATTGACTGGAAATGCAGCTTTGAATAAAGGTCCTTCCATTTGTAATACGAGTGCAGGTGATATTGAATTACAAACCACCAGTGGATCTCTTTATCCTAGACACTAATCAATTGTATGTTATAAATATGCACTTTGTATTTGCAAAAAAAAATTTAAAAATCAGTTAAACTAAAATGCTAAATGTTGTAATATACTTGCATTTCTCATTCGATTTAATTAAATATGGCACAGCCTTACACATGGATGACACTCATGGTTGTCTAACAAATGTGGAGAAACACTTTAAATCTGAGGCATCCACAAAACTCTAACTCAGGGCTGTGCACTTCGCATATGACCTGTAATAAAACCTTCTGTTAACATGGGACACTATGCTGTATTAAAGTAACTTGATTTCTCAACTGAAAGAGTGAGATTAAAACAAATTAAGTCGCAATTAATAGCATACCAAATAAAACCCAATAATATCTGAAAATCAGACAGCGAGACGAATTATGATTACACATTGTTAATGTATCTTTTGTCCGCTAGGTCTCAGCTGAGGATGAGGACGATTACTACTCCATCTCAAATGTCCTACAAGAGCAGCAGACATTTCCAGACCAAAGCAGAGCCAAATTTACTTTAAATTTCATTTGATTTTTTTTCTTTAAACAAGCTAGACAATTAACCATAAATATTAGGTTATTTAAAAAATAAAATGTAACGTAATGAAACAACTCGCACCACACTGCATCTGAGGTATCCTGCCTGAGAAGAAATAGTTTCCTTCTCGGAATAATACATTTCCATTCATTCATTCATTCATTCATTTAAATTGCAATACAACATAGCTACATTAGGCTATTTCGGGACATCTTCCGTGGCCTTGCCACGATCTTGTTTCGCTTCCCTATCAGAGCCCAGTTTTGTTCTCGTAGATCACCATTAAGGGGGTGAAATTAATGGAAATGGTTGTGAGGAATGGAATGGTTGTTGCAGGCATGCAATGCCATTTCAGATAAATACTAGATGTTAATTGCTGATTAATGTAAATCAAACATACAAAGAAAGGCATTTCTGCTACAGTTAAACATTATATTAAAGTACATTTCAACGTTATGCAAAATCGTGCAATGAAAATTGAGTTTATGGCGATAATAGTGTGGGACAGACTACTACTGCATCGTTTAGTCATCTATACAGTAATCAAGTAAATTTTGTGAAAATTATAGGTGTGTATTTCTCTCTGATACATTCACAGATACCCTGAATGTGGGCGAACTGAACTCACCAAGTACCAATAGACAGGCGTATTTACTCAAAATCTAAACATTTCAGGGATGAAACTGCATATGTAAGCCAACAAGAGAATCTCATTCTACAGATGTCCTTCCGTTGTACACCAAAAGCTTATCAGGAAATATGTGTTTTGGAAACACTCATACTTGCTTAATAGGAGTGCACGAGCAAACACTAGATTCTCGAAGAAAATCTAAATTGAATATCTATAAGTTACCAAATATGATACATAAACCATAAAATGTACAATGTCATCTCAGTTTATTATTACGTCTTCTTTTAGGCCTAGTGTACAGTTAGGTGTTATAGTAAAATCTTGTACTAAAAATGTAATGCCAATTTATACAATACAATCACCTAGTATGTTCTCAGTTCCCTGTTGCTTGTTTCCTTTTCAAGTTGCCTCAGGACCTATATACTCATTTCCAGTCAGAATAATATTAAAATCCATCAGACCACAGACCATAATATTGGAGGGTGTATTAATCACTTTGGACACCATGTAGCTTTCAAATGACAATTCACTCATGGTCACTGGTTTTGAAAAACTTATTAATGATTTGATCATACATTCTAAGAGAGCTCTTAAATACTGTATTTGATTTTCAAGTAAAATATTGAGACCTTGATTGCTTACAGTGGGGGGTGGGCTAATCGGGTAGCACTGTGGGGTCATAAATCCAAGGTTGGGGGTTCAAATCATGCCCCTTACTGTGACTTTGTGTGTCTGTTTGAGTTTACAGGCTCTCCCAATGTTCACAGAGATGTTATGGTGTCTCTGAAAGGCATGGGTGTCCCCCGTGCTTCTTGGTTTAGGCTCCAGGCCCCCCTGTAACAGTGATGATCGATGGGTTATTTATCAACGCAAAGTGAAAAAAAAAACAGTTTAGTTAGTCACACTACATATCTTCAGTATTATTTTGCATCTTATTTCACAGAGCGCTGGCGGCGTGTAAGAGAAATAAACCTGTTCTCATCTAAGGCATTGCAATCTGTCATTTTCCTGCAGCCAGAATCCCCTGTGAACATAGGTGTTAACCATCTCTTCTCCTCAAACAAGTGTTTATTAGAAAATGATGGACCAGGCACTAACAAAACATGGCCGATTCAGAGTATTTACAGCTTGCAGTTAATCCCTAAGAACTCACCTTCTGGTACTTCCTCTGTTTGAGTGTGATGGACACCAGAATTGACAGCGCCTGTCTGCCTAAGCGCACATCAACTGACTGACAGCACTGATGGCAATGTCCAGAGCTCCATGTTTGTGTCCAGCCATGTCAGCGGGATTAAAAGGTGACCCAGATGTGTGACTGAATTCTGAACTATTGAAATACTGTACTATTCCTGTAGCCAAACAGCACAAAAACAGTGGATGCGTTTCATTTTAGAAACATCTGGCCTTATTTATCTAATTTCACAAGTGCTAGCAATGTCTCCAAAATAGACTTTTCATCTCACCTTAACAGCATCTCAGCATTTGCATGAGGAACTCTATATTGTACATTGGTGCCACTTCATCTTAGTGCTGCATCTCCTTCCCTTGACTGGGTCCATAAATGATTTTGATTGCATGTCGTTTCTTCGCAGACCATAACTTCCACTGATTGCCATTGAACTTGTGTCTGATCGCTGTTATCCAGAAACGAGTGGTACGGTTTTGTTTATGTTATTACACATTACCCACGTAGGACTGAGAAAGTGAAACAGTAATCACACAGCTAAGGGCTTGCTGGTACTGGTCTGGTGACAGCTCTGTCACCTATGCATATATAGGAATTTGTATAGTCTTTTGGGTTCTCGTTGGTTTTCCGAGTGTATTCTGGCTTCCTCCCACAATTCAAAGACATGTTCTTCTGCTTAATTAGTGATACAAAATTACTTAGTGTGTCACTGTGTTAGTGAATGTAAATATGTTTAATGTGTGATGGACTTGCATGCTATCCAGGGTTTCACTTTGTACCTTATGCTGTCCAAGATATCCTAGCTGAAAAGATGAATAATGGATGGATAGATGTATTATTCAGAGGTTTTAAACATGGGGACTTTAGGAGAGGGATTTTGTACATGGGTCAGTTAGAGAGATGAATGTGAAAATTTTTCCACCAGCTTTGGTCATTTGGCAATAAAGATTCCAAAGATTCTAAAATTAACAATATTTTATAAATGCCTGCAGATGAAAGTCTTCAGCTGAATTACAGAGTCTAGTCTAATTAGGGCATGTTGATGTATTTTAAGGAATTCCAATGTAATGCACTATACCTTCCATGCATAATATTCATTCTAGGGTGACAGACTCGGCAGGTTGAGGATTGAGCTCTTACTGTTTCCTTATGTGTTTACCCCCTGTTTGTGTGGATTAATCCTCCCACTGTCCAAAGATGGTGTCAGTGTGTGTGCCCTGTAATCGCCTGGCTCCCTGTCCATTGTGCCCGTTTGTGTGGAACAGGCACCAAACTCACCACTTTTCTTTATATTTCCTTGTTTCAAAATACCTACAAGCAAACACCTCAGTAATTGTCTCTGATAAGTTTTAAAGCTATTATGAAATGTTTAAGAACCAGGTTATGACTCCAAGAAATTTTCTTTAAATTTTAATCATAAATAGCACTCACACTTTAACCCCCAAGATTTAAAACCAACGAACAGTGAATTTTTTCATAATGACAGTAAATATCAATGTGTAAAAGGCTGAGTCATAAGGCATAAGCCTTTATGCTAATGGCATTTAGATGAGTTCAGATAAAAAAAAATTATACTGCATGTTTATGTATTAATAATGCAAACGTTTGCTAATGCATCGATGCTAAAATAGATTTTAAAAAAAATTCAAGCCAATGTAATATTCTGAATCAGTAACACAGAATATCTGCCAGTATATCTTCATATGATTGTGTATATAATTTATTAATTTTGTGATTTATGATTTCGTGTTAAGCAATTTCTGATTATATTGGCTGCCTGTCCTCATTGTATTGGTCATCTTGTTCCTTCCTTTGACATTTCAAATAAAGTTTAACGAAGTTCTCATTGTATTGAATAATTCAACAAAAAAAACTGCTTCAAGTGGATAAATGAGAGAAAAAAACTTTTTTTTTTTTTTTTTTTACAAATAATATGAAAGAGTGAATTATGGCATCACTAGCCCCTGATTCCTGGTACAACAGGACTGAGACTTTGTTCTCATTGGCCTGGTTTCTTAGTAGCATATGAGAACTGTCTGACAGCAAGAAAGACAGAGGAAGGGAAAGGGTAAAATATATACAGAGAGGACAGAAAAAGGAAGAAGCCATGGAGACGTAATATTAGTATACACCATAGAAATGATGAAAACGAACCAACTGCTGCCTGTCCTCGGTGCTGTGTAATCACAGACTCATAATGCCAGGCATGAGGAGTTGAACGGCATTCCTCCCTTCCCACAAATATTTTATACAGCTTTCAGCTAGTGAGCAGTAAAGCCCTAGAACTGTAGCAGCGAACTCCCCCTGGTGGTGACTGAAATACACTTCGGGCAGACCTGATCTCAGCTCTGCAAAGATGGAGGTCTCTCACGTTCACTTTTAAAACTCCACCGCACAGAGCTCCACAGTGAAGTTTCATGTAAGAAAGAAATTTTGCACTACTGTAAATTAATTTAGTTTAAGAAACTAAATGTTCATATTGATAACAGTAATAATCAGATAAACTGACAGATTTATAAATGAATCAAAAAATTGTTCAAAGACTTGTATTAGATGACAGAACATTAAAGAAAGATATAGTACACAAGAAATTTGGAAAGTACATGTCACACTGAAATATTTGCCTAAAAACATTATTTGCCTTTCGACTCACAGCTAGACAGACTGAACGTAAAACAAAACGAAAAAGCTTGAGCAGTTTTAAAACCAGGCATTCATTAATTAACTGGAGTAACTGAGGAAAAAAATAACACCCTTACAGTCTCCCCAAGGAGGGCCCGAGGTGACTGCTGTTAGATCATCGCAATGAGCAGGGGACGGAAGTTGGACCACCACTCTCATAAATGTCTTCATCTGGGTTTTGCTGTCTTCACACTCTATACGTCGAAGAAGGCCTGAGATTAAGTCAGTATGGTAAGGTCAGTTTGGGGGAGTGAAGCAGAGTGACAGTAATAAACACAGTTAACACTATACTTCACCACAAAACATCCCTTACATAACTAGCAGTATATCCATCCATCCATCCATCCATCCATCCATCCATCCATCCATCACTTCTAATTTACATTATTACATTCAGAATCATATAGCTGTTCTAGCTGTTCACATTGCACATCATATCCAGTTTAAGATTTACTCCAATTTGGACTACATGCTTTTGACTTTACATGAGCAGAAATCACACTTGCATATGTACGACTATACAGTTTATTCTTATGCACAGTCTGCTGGCCAGATGCCTTATCAAAACACTCTCAGGTTTAAATGGTTTTCTCTGCAGAATGTAATAGAGACATTGTGAACAGGCATATATAGTGAAAATGTGTAAAGATAGCAAGTTTTGTACAAAATTCTTGTAGAACATAACTGATCAATCCGATTGCTGCTGAAGCTTCCTAAGCCCCCACTGACTAAAGCAGGGTGGGACAATAAATCCAATCAGAAACATTGCTGTACCAAAAAAGGGCCTCCCAAGCCATAGCTAGCTGCTACATTTTTAGCAAGTTACCTAATAAACCAGCATCATATTAATGATGCACATCTGCCAAGTCCCTCTTTCCCTTTCTTAGCGAGACACCCTATTTTCACACCCTAGATAGAGTCTCAGACGTGAGTTAAGTGAAAACTTCCTCACACGTGTGACTTCAGTTAAAACTTGTGGTGAAATGTGCCACTGATGTTCACTCTAAACTCATATTGTGTTAATACTTACCAAGCCCCTCAGCCCATAGCCCCCCACTGAGGACTCTGTCTCACTCAGTAACCCCCCCCCCCCACCCATGTCTGTGCTGCTCGCTGTTGGTTTAACATTGTGATTTATCCCAGAAGATCTCAGAGATTCATTTGTGATTAGGTGGGTACATAAATGGCAAACCATATCACATAAAAAATGGGTGAAATATGAAGTATTGAGAAACTGATATTTGATTTCTCATAAATGTGTCATTGCCTCATGAGAAACGTGTGTCAGTTTTTTGTAAGTCATTGATAAATTCCATCATTGTTACAAAGAAGTATTTATACAGAACTTCCAGTGGCTGATCATGCTGACAGCCCTGAAATGGAAGTCAACATCAGTCCTACACCTGCACACATTCAAAAGGAAAGTAATTCAGCCTCCTTCTAAACTTAGATTAGAGATTTTTCTTCCCCACAAAGACCTGCCTGCGACCTCTGCTCTCCCACTGTCACTGTGTCTATGTATTCATGCACCCTTGTCTAGTTTTACTGCTTTGATTGGCCCAACTGATTTATGTTTCTAATAAGCTGTGCCCACTACCCTCAGCATTTCACTCGTACTGAGAGGCAGCCAGACGTGATCTGCCTGCAGCACCCAATCTGCTCCTGTTCACCCAGACTCTTAATTACTCGCTTGGTTAAGACAAATTAAGGCTGTTGACCGTTTGCTCTAGGTGGTCTGTGAAAAGAAAAAAATATATGTATTGGATCCGATGCACTGTAAGAACACGTCTACTACTAAATTACACAGGAGGTGTTCTGCAAAACAGGAACACATAAGGGGAGAAGAGCATTACCTCAGTCTGCAGTAAATAAGAAGGGCTGTGAAGCATCGGCTCGCTGTCATAATCTAATACGACTACTATGAAATATCAGCCATTGTTCTAATTATACTTCATTAATCAGGACTGTAGCCTAAATCTCCATCCATATTGTCTACGTGCTTGCCCCTGTTAATGAATTACGGTTCAGTATCACATCCATGATAGCCCCTGCTTTTCTGGGATAGGCTCCTCCCATACCATCACGTCACACTAGATACGATGGGTGCTAGACAGACAGATGGATGAATAGTCAGTCTCTTCTAGGATTCCTTTTAGAACATCTTTGGAACAGAGTTTGTTATAGCTAAATTTATATTCCCATTGGTCTATTCCTTAATATTCCTTTTGGACTAAATTGCCAGCTATGCACAAGGTTTTTCTGGTTTCAAACATCTTTCATGTAGTAATACAAATAAGAACAAAAACATTGTTTTTTATAAACATTTTTAAGATGGTCACATATTGGGAATTAGCCTGCACCTTGGAATAAAAGTCCTGAAAACAATCACAAAGTGAATGAGATTTGAGCCATTTTTCCATATTTAAAATCCCTCTGCACTTGTGGATGTGTGCATCAGGTGTACCTTTCCACTCTCCCCACTCCTCACAGTCTAACTTTACTCAGGTCTGCCTTTCCGCTCTCCCCACTCCTCATAGTCTAACTTCACTCAGGTGCGTCTTTCCGCTCTCCCCACTCCTCACAGTCAAACTTCACTCAGGTCTGCCTTTCCGCTCTCCCCACTCCTCACAGTCAAACTTCACTCAGGTCTGCCTTTCCGCTCTCCCCACTCCTCACAGTCTAACTTCACTCAGGTCTGCCTTTCCGCTCTCCCCACTCCTCACAGTCAAACTTCACTCAGGTCTGCCTTTCCGCTCTCCCCACTCCTCACAGTCTAACTTCACTCAGGTGTGCCTTTCCGCTCTCCCCACTCCTCACAGTCTAACTTCACTCAGGTCTGCCTTTCCGCTCTCCCTACTCTTCACAGTCTTAACTTCACTCTGCTCTCCTTCAGCACAAACACTGCTGTTGTTCACAGCTGTCATCTACGCTCCACTGCCGAAGAAAAACATACCAGTGGAAAAAATAAAAACAGGGCCAGCAGGGGTGGCCAATTTGCACCGCGTTTATTTTAGTTTTATAATGTACATAAACGAATCAATATTTATTTGACGGAGAGCCAAATAAAACAGAATCAAGCAGTGAAATAAAAAGAGTCTCTCATTCGCTTGCTCATGCCGAAGGGGGTGGCGGGGTGGCAGGAGAAGCGAGTCTGTGCACATAGACACATAAAACACGCCTCTGGGCCTGACCGCAAGGGGTCTGACTGAGCAGCTTTGGCATCTGGGAGAAAACACACGTAGCCCTATTGCACAGTTAAAGTCCACAGCAAGGCCTTCGTCTTTTCAGCCACACGCTTCCTGGATCTGTCTGACAACAATCTGTCCATCCATCCATCCATCCATCCATTTTCCAAACCACTGTCTCCCATGTAGGGTCATAGGGGGACTTGGAGCCTATCCCAGGCAGCTTATGGCACTAGGCGGGACACCCTGTAGAGGCACAATCCTTTACTCGTGCATTTTCTATTTTTGTGGTTGTCAAGCAAATATATAATTCAGACTTAATGAAAATTAACTTGAATAAAAACCTAAACCGTCATTACGAGTTTCATTGCTGCACTGTGCTGAATTCCCTGAACAATGTTTCATGTTGTCATGTTCCTCATGAAGACAGTCTTACAACTGACACTAAGTCGTTTTTCACATTTGCCATCATTTATCATTCGCCCCTTTACATATCCTAATTTACTACATGCGATATGTCCCTACTGGGGGATAGCATTAACAGAAATAATATGGGATTTCAGTTCCAAGCCGTTAACAAGACAAAATGTGAGTGAGATTCCAGCCAGATCTGGAGTGTGTGTAAATTGTGCCCTCACTGCAGTCCTTAGCTACGATCGGTCACAGGACAAGCTCAAGTCCACAGCAACACATCGGAAAGAAGCAGTACAACATCATCACCCCGTCGTGTCCGCGACCTCCGCCTAGCCCTAACCCTCACCTCAAAGGCCAAGGCAGTGTGTGAGCTCAGCTAGTGTCAGGCTCCGATCGCCGTTGCGGTCACAGCGCTGGGCGAACTTCTTGGCGCACCGTCGCGGGTGCAGCCACCGGCGCAGGTAGACGCGGAGGGGTCGGGACTCGTGCTCGCTCAGCGCTCCGTTGCGATTCACATCCAACTGCAGGAAGTGCCACCGCAGCACCCTTCTCGCCTTGTCTTGCCTTGACCCTCCCCCGTCCAGGGAGCTTGGAGAGAAGGCTTCAGGGACTGGGGATGCTGAAACTTCCAGAGCCACATCTACATTCCTGGAAAGAGATGAGTATTACAACAACTGAAAATGTGTAACTAAAAGCCACAACACCGCCGTTCGGGCCACCCATCACTGTTTACCTATCTGAACTTCACATGAAGGGGGAGGTTCATTTCATCATGTGATAACCAACAATCTGCCATAACCAATTACCCAGTACCGTTTTACAGTTAGCTTGGAGACTATCCTATAAAGTACAGGGCAGGAGGAAGAGGGCACCCTAGATGGGATGCCAGTCCATCACGAGACACACACATGCAATTACGCTAAGGGCAATGAAGAGTCACAAATGCACCTAATTTAATGTTTTTTGGGACAATCCCCTTATAAACAAATAAAAAATATGTTGACACCATACAGAGCCCAGGGTGGCCCAAAACACCAACCAAGGAGGTATGAAAATACAATGCAATCCACTGAGCCACCCCTCATGCAAAGTATTCTGTCAAAAAAGTTCAATTCAATTCAATTCAATTCAATTCAATTTTATTTATATAGCGCTTTTAACACAAAGCATGGTCACAAAGCGCTTTACATAGTCCCAGGCCCACAGTCCCCAGAGAGTAAGCCAAAGGCGACAGTGGCAAGGAAAAA
>JAACJT020022880.1:0-29233 GCA_009936485.2 Gymnarchus niloticus | reverse complement strand
AACGTGTTCGCTGCCCCCCCCCCCCCCCTCTCCCCCCGCGGCTTTATCAGCACTGTCCCACACATTTTTTACCACGCTCTCTTTTTCCTTTCCCACCCCCCCCCCCCCCCCCCCCCATCAGTGATTTCCTCCCATTTGCCCGATGCGCCGTCTGTTCGGCGAACGACACTGGCAGTCGTCTCTCTCGGCGACGTTGTTTGGACCCTCCCTGTTGCTCTCCGCTCTCCTTCCCTAGGCGGCACACTTTGTAACATTGACTATGGGCTGTTTATTGTTCTGCCGTGCACTCTCACATTCCCCCTTGTCAGATGATGCAGATAGCAGCAGACTCCCACTGTTTATCTTCCAGCGATATGGGGCAAAATAGCACGGGGTGTGACTTTGGGGAATCCTTTCTGTCCCGGATGACAGGGGGACAAATATAGAGGCAACGTGATTTCATTAGAAAGATCCCTCACCTCCATAAGCTCCAGTGGCAGCTGTTTTGCTCGTGCAAGTCTCCTACCGAGAACCTAAATCACACTAAATCCCTGCAGAGTGTAAAGCGAAATCAGGACAGGTGTAACTGTTGAATAGCGTCATTGATAGCGGTATGCGAGAGCTATCGATACCTGCTTCTTAGCTGTGCTTGTATGTGGCACAGCACATAGAGACAAAGCGGACAAACGAACATACACCAGCAGTGTAATTGGTACACTACAAGGTACTCTATTATGGGTTTACTAGTGAGGGCATGAATATCTGCATATTTCCGTTTAGCAGTCCAGATGTGGTCTGACTTGTGTTCTAGGAGCAGGATGGTAGGGCAACATAAAATTCTGTTCTTGGTATGTCGTCTGGAATGGATAATATCTCTGACTACACGACTGCATAACCAAAGTCTGTGTTTCCATGATGTGATGGAAGAGTGAGGTCAACGTTGTTAACTCTGGGTCAGTGTTTGAGATCTGTGAAATGGTGGAAAATCCAGGATTTAAGACAATCATGAACATTTAAGGGATTACCCCTCAGCACCTGTGGATGTATGGTACATACATATGACAGACAATAACTTGTGCCGTATGCCATGTTCGTATCTTTGTGGTGCATGGCTTACGCAGTGTGTGAGTATTGCATTAGAAGTCATGTCTGATTGTTTTCTGGGTTAACCCAAGGGGAAGCTGGTCAATTGAGTCGATAACTGACAGCTCACAGCCGTCCCACCAACTGTGGGTTTAGGGGCTTAATTTCTTCCATCACCGCTAGCAACCATTAAAGTATCATGGTGAGCTACTTAACAAGAGTTCTACCAGCTGGCCTTGAATGCTGGCCAGGGATGCCTGCATGTTCCAAACTTTGGTCACACGTGTTACCGTCTGTGTCCCGAGGTCCCTCAGGCTGCAGTTCTGCTTGGAACTCGTCTGTCGATCTCAGAGAAAAGCCCCGACATGCTATTCATTGCAGATTAGCATTAGGTTAGCAATAAGCTCCCCTTGATGGTTTTGGACATTAAGAAGTCACGTGTAAGCATGTAATGTTTTGGTAGTATATGAACGCAGGTAAAATGTGCTTAAAATTTTATATAAGGAAGCACATTTGTTGGAAGATCTCCTGCTCTTCAATGTGGATTAGTGTGAACATCCATGAGGTAAAATTACCAGTGATTTCATAAAGGAAGGCTTCCTCTAGACCATTTGATATTTTACTTCTGGTTGCACTTCATTGTTGAGGGCAGTGGCATTCAATTAAATAAATAACTAAATAAACAGTGATGGGACAAATGAGGCTTCAAAACCCATGGTGGGTGGGCATATAGTGAACTAACCAAACAATGCTAGTGTTAAATAAGGCTTCAAAAGCCATTGTGGGTGGGTGTATAGTGAGCTAACAATCAATTCACGTGTTAAATGAGGCTTCAAAACCTGTGGTGGGTGGGAGTATCCCAAATTCCCTATCACTAGCATTGATTGGTAGTTTGATACACCCACCCCTCCCATAAGTGGGAGTATCCCAAACTCCCTATCACTAGCATTGATTGGTAGTTTGATACTCCCACCCCCCATAAGTATGAGATCGCAAACTCTGTACTGCTGTGTGCGAAGTTTCCCTGTGAGACCCTTATATCTGCAACTACAGGACATATACTTCAAGTCTGGGAAAATAGTAATATTTGAAATTCTTGAATGCGGATCCGGTTTCATGGAGAGGAGTGCTTCTGTGGACGGACACCCCAGCCTGTGATTGCCTTCTCTCCGTACTCTGTGGAAATCCACCTGTAAATAATTGAGGAGGCTTTGATCTTTATCTTTACGACAGACTTATCAGATGGTCTTGGAGTGTGAGCTGGTGAGGGGTTCGGGGGAGAACAGCAACCGGCCTGCTACGCATGAATCATGCCGTGCTTTTGTTGCTGTTTATTTTGATGAAACACTCCTGCTTGGTGGAGGCACAGTGGGTAGCATTGCAGGCTCACAGTCTTGGCACGGGGGACTTTAAATCCCACTGCCCTCCCTGTGTGTAGTTTGTTTGTTCTCTTCATGTTTATGTGTATACTCCAGATTCCTCCCATGGCCCAAAAATATCCAGTTGGCTGAACTGGTCCTTCAAAATTGACCGTAGTGTGCACGACAGTTTGTCCAGTAATGGCCTGTATGACCATCCAGAGTGCCCCACCTTTCCATCCCATTCTACTTTGGACTGGAATGAGGGTAATTTGGATAGGCTAACTTCTGTGAACAGTGTTTCCATACAAGTTCCCGGGTTCCCGGATTGAGGAAAAAAAAATTATATATATATATATATATAATGTATTCTTTTCTTCAGTTGTCAAAAATTGTGAAACCTCAGGGCTATGTGTTTTCATCAATACATCACAGCGTCAACATGATCTACACTTTCAGTTGTGTTGGTTCTCCTTTCTTAAGCAAAAGCAACGATGATCCGAAAATGATTCAGACTCTTAATAACAAGTTCCCATTAATAAAGGCAACAAACATTGCCCACTCCATATTTAGTACAAAGACACACAAGGCATCCCATTGGGTAATTGGCTGGTACAATTAAGTAGTTACCATCCCTTGCTATTTCATCACTGCTCTGTATGGCATGCATATTGAATGTCTTCTCATTTATTATTCATTTGAGGGAGTTTTAAATCAACAGCATCATTCTACAGATGTACTGCAGAGTCCAAGAAAATACCCACCGCTGACTTGAAGGAAGACAATCAAGCTAGCTGGCAAGAGGGCAGTCATTACTATACTAGTTATTAAATATGCCTAATTAACACATGCTGCTATCTCCTTTGAGTTTTTGTGAGGAACCTATTTCAAATGAGGCAGCATTGTCCTCAGGCAAATGAGTCTTTTTGAATGAAAAAGTCAGTTTTTTTTCAATCCCACCCTTAATTTTTTGATCCAAAACATACTGCTGGCCATAGGGGTCTAGGTTTCAGTGGCGGATTGGGGGTCAGGCTTGCTCTGGAGCTTAGCACAGAACAGTGTGGTTGAACCTGAGTTTAACATAGAGTATACGGCTAACAAGATTGAGGGCTTCACTAATAACATTCTGTGTTTGAGCCCCCCTAGCTCGACCCTAGCACCGCCCATTCCTGGAACATAAGACTGTGTCTTAGTCGGAAGTGATCCCAGATCAGAGTGAGGGCACAGTTATCAACATCTTTGTACTGTTACACCGTAACAGCTTCTGAACTAGGAAGAGACTGTGCTATTTTTCACAAAACGTCAACTTCTGGTAATAGGCTTTCCCCCCGCCTTCTGGAGAGCGGTGTAAAATTTATTCAAGTTATCCCTGGAGATAAAACTGTAAAAAGACAAATACGATGATTTTCCAGAAATAAAGGCAGGCAAAGTTGCAGAAGTCATGAAGAGAGCCATCATTTGACTTAAGGCATTGTCACTGTACACACATGCCATTGTGTGACAGTGATTTCATTTAAAGTTCACCAGGTATAATTATGTCACCATTCTCTTTGTCCTCTGTTATTCAACCAATTAGAGGATACAGCAGCAGTGTTTGGAAGTTACACACTCAGCAATTCAGCACTAACAAATGGGACATCGACCGTGATGGAGAATCGCTGGATGCCACCAGACTACAAAGCCTTCTGAAAACACATATAACACTAATTTAAAACCAGTAATATAGAGATGTGGCCAAAAAATTGGTGCCATTCAACTTTTTAAAGACAGAATCACAGTTTTCTGTGAACAAAAGCAATTGGCATCCTCCATTTTTTTTTATGCCATTGAGCAAACTCCATGCTTTTGATTTCTGATTCACCATATTAAATTTAATAATAAAACAGATGAAAATGGCATGGACAAAAGGATTGGGGAGCCTAATATTTTGTAGCCCACCCTTCAATGGGAATAACTGCAATCAAGTGCATTCTGTAGCTCTGAATGAGACTTCTGCTCATCTCAAATGGCAATTCGGGCCACTCTTGTCAAGCAAACTGCTCCATTTCTCTTAGGTTTGATGGGTTTCTTCTCCCAACTGCAAGTTTCAGAAGTTTCCATAGATGTTCAGTTATATTCAGATCAGGACTCATAGCAGGCCACTTCAGAACAGTACAAAGTTTGCTATTCAATCATTCAGTTGTGCTCTTAGATGTATGTTTTGGGTTATTATCCTACTGGAGGACTCATGACCTGCCACTGAGATAGCTTTCCCAGCCTGGGCAGTATGTTTCACTTCAGAATACCTTGATAATCTTCTGATTTTGTTGTGCCAGAGGCAGCACAACAACCTCTTAACATTTCTGAGCCTCCTCCATGTTTTATAGTATGGATGGTGCTCTTTACTTTGAAAACGTTGTCTTCTCTTCTCTGAACACCTGTTTCATCTGTCCAAAGGACGTTCTCCTTGAAGGACTGTGGCTTGTCAATACACATTTCAGCAAACTCCAGTTGGGCATTTGTGTGTCTGTCTTTCAGAAGTGGGGTCTTCCTGGGTCTTCTACCATGGAGGCCGCTTTCATTCAGCCAGCGCTGGATGGTGTGACTTGGAACTGTTGTATTTTGATCATGGAGGTCAGGTTGAATCAATTTTGAAGTTTTCCCTCGTTTCTTCTCCATTATTCGAACTATCCTTCTGTTCAATCTGGGATCGATTTCCCTCCTTACGGCCACATCTAGGGAGGTTTGCTGTGGTCCCATGGACTTTAACCTTCTGGATAATATTAGCAACCATAATCACAGGAACATGCCACTCTTTGGAGTTGGACTTGTAGACTTGACCTTGACTGTGTTTGGCTCTAACTCAGACAGCTCTCTCCTTTTTCATCTCGTGTCCATGTTCAGTGTGATGATAGAATAATAATAATAATACGATAACACAAAACAGCTGAGTGAGTACTCTACACCATTCCAATAGGCTGCGTGACTGATTAAAAGGTTTAAAACACCTATGATACTAATTAAAGTAAGTAGTCTGCTTGAGATATCACTGCAATCCAATTATTTCTGATATGTTTAAGGAGTTCCAGTAATTTTGTCCATGCCATTTTCAGTTGTTTAATTATTTAAAATAATATTTTAAGCCATCAATCAAAACCAAGGTGTCTGGTCTATTGGATATGGAATTAATATGTACTTATTTTTGTCGGTTTCGACCTATCTCCCAGAAAATCGTGACTACTTTTGGCCACGTGTATAACACAATAACAACTTCAGCTACAACAACAACAATAATGATAATACACTGTGAAAAGGATCTATTATGTTCTGTATCCATGTGAAAAGCAAATACCAAGGGCAGTTTTGACTTGAGGCATTAAAACTTTAGACAGATTCACATATTGTATGCAACAAAACCATATAAATCAAATTATAATTTCACGCTCAGACCAGCTCTGATTACCAAAGGCAAATGAAATTGAAGTAATTAAATGCTGTGAACCATGCCCAAATGGCACAGTTTTAGCATTTTATGAATGAATCAATTCCTAATCAATTTAGTTTCTAAGCAAATGTATTTTCTGTCCCATTGAATAAAGACTTTTCATGCAGCTTTACTGAAACAATGAAAGACATGTCTGATTGCCAGCACCTTTGCAGACTTTAGTCATGTTTCTACTGCACACTCCCGCTGAAACAAAAACTTTCATCCAAAATAACTGCTAGTGGACCCTACAAGTAAAGTAATCTTCGGCATGGTATCAGTACTGAGTGATTGGTGGTTAAGTATACAAATGAAAATGCTGCTTGACAAACCTGCGCTTTTCTGACCATGTGAATCAAGCATATATTAAACTGGATTAAACTGGATTGATCTGACTCTCTCCTAGATTACAATTGTCCACGTTTTTAGCCAGGAGAAGGTGATCAGACTTTCGATCTCAATCAAACGGTATTTTTAAGCTGTGAAGGATATAGATGAGGATTAATGCAACTTTCTGACAGTAAGCACAATTTTAATCCCAGCATTCAAGGTAAGCTTTAAATTGTTATTACAAAATGTTATTGGAATTCTAAAAATATGTATTTGTGGAGAATTGATTTCGATTGCCCGTACTTTAGCCTTTAGAGATTATCTACCTTTGGGTAACAAATGCGATTTGTTTACGTGTGATTCGCCATTTGACTATTTGAAAGGCTGAGACGTGCAGTTGACAAAAAAACAGATAATGAATACACAGCTGACACCTTGCTTTGTATTAGAGTCACCATGCTTATCAGCATACGACAGTGGACAGGAAATGTGTGTGCAGACCACATTTTACGACACCCTATTGCACCCCCCCGCATCAGTCAGAGAAAATGATGTCCCTACATTTAGTACCTCAGATGCATTTCTAGTCATCCACAGGCACTGAGGTCTTCCAAATCTCATTCTTATTGGCTGTCACCTCGGCACAAATATTCATCAACCCAACTCGATGGGCGTGGAAATTGACTGTGAGAAATGAGCGATACTCAGGCCTTGCACATCTAGACACGAGCGCAGACCCGGACACATTCGCAGACCCAGAGTATCAGAGACAGCCATGATTGGCTTATGTCACATGTCATAACCCTCTCGTCCTGGCACGTGGATCCCAGAGGTCTAATTTCATGTTCCTAACGGAGATTTAGGGAGTTAGCGGGTTCTCGCACGTAGCACTGACACATGCTGCAATCACCTTATCTCACATTTAGCATACTCCTAGGTGGGATGTGGGGCCCACACGTGGATCTGCCTCCTCGATGCCATAGCAACCTTTATCCGAATACGGTACTCAGTTGTTGAGGTATTGAGGGTTTTTAAAGAGGAGGAGAGGTACCTAACTACACAAATTAAGATTGTGAAAGAGTAGATTCAGTTTGCTGTGTGTGTTTCGAAACATTTCAACATCAGGCTCACTTGATAAATTTCACGACTGACTCCTGTGTGATGGATGTAGGAACTTTTAATCCAGTGCTTCTGAGTGCTCAGGACTGGGTGCTTTGTCAGCAGCGCTGCGGACTGGACCGAAACTGTTAGCTCCCTGGCTACCCAAGGAAACGCCGCGGGCAGAACCCGATTCTCCATCGGATCAAAGGTTTGGATTTTTCAGATGCTGTGGGAAAATTAGCAAAATAAAGCAAGGGAAAAAAATGAGGAGAAATGTGGGAGAAGAGGAGGAGAAAACTCCTGCCACCTGGTAAAGATGGCATATCTGTTGGCCCCAAACCGTGTGGTCTTTGTCACCGCCAGCCTGGCGCCTTTGACTCCACCATCTCAAAGAAAATCACACATCAGGATGAGCAGCGCAAATCAAAAGCTCTTTGTTGCCGTTTCCCTCCTTCCCGGAGATGCCAATTATAAACCTGTTGCGAGTGGAAGCGGCACTAATTGCCTCTGGCTCCATACCTGTGCGAGTCTTCGTTGCGTGATTACGAATCGTGATGAGACAACAATCAATGTGAGGCAATTAAGTGCTCGAAAAATAACAACAGCCCTGTTTTGAACTGCACCTTCCAAACCGGGCTTTTGAAAGTAACTCGGGTTTTCCGGCGTGGTTTTGCATTCTTTTTCTTTGTCTCGTTGCCGACAGAGAGAGTGATCGCGGCATGGGAGGAGATGCGTCTTGTCTTTTTGCTCACCTGCTTTGTTAATTAATTTAGCCCTGTGATTTTTTTTTTTTAATTGAATAAGGGGATAAGTGTGCGGCGAGGGCTGTGTCTTTGCAGAGTCTGCCCGTCCCTTCACACCAAGCTCTC
This sequence comes from Gymnarchus niloticus, assembly GCA_009936485.2. Taxonomy (NCBI): domain Eukaryota; kingdom Metazoa; phylum Chordata; class Actinopteri; order Osteoglossiformes; family Gymnarchidae; genus Gymnarchus; species Gymnarchus niloticus. The sequence continues at coordinate 21,050 of JAACJT020022880.1, read as the reverse complement.
GCACTGCTGGCCCTGTCTCCGGTGCAGCGTCCACTTAACACGTTGCGATTTCTTCTCAACGACATATTATAATATTCAAGCACTGCCTCTAGACCAGTTCATTCCTTGTTTTTCACAGACAAGACCTTTTCAGACCATTTTATTTCAAACAAAACTCACTAAAACAATGCATTTTTTTGGAATTCTGAAGCAATTCAACTCAAAAAAAAAAAAAACAAAAATCTAATATCTCCCCAAGGACTCCATCAGTGCTAGCAGAGACGAGGTCATTCTAATGTTTTATTCTTATTACATATCCGAATAATCTGCTTACTGGATACCTTGGGACTCCTTCACTAACCTTCTAGTGCCTATTTAAAAACTGTTATGTTAAATATTTCTCAACCTTGAGTATTTCAAGGGCAGTTGATACAGATGAAGTGGAATTAAAACCCAGCGCAATAGCTGCGGAGACAGTGATTTAAATTTGCATAACAGTTCAAGGACATCTTGGATGTTTCCCCATTTATTTAATCTGAATTTCATGTTATATGACATTAAAATCAAATGTCAACCGATAAATTATTGTTGAAAACAATAACAACAAATGCAGGGTGAGTCTGTGGTGCCCTGCCGTTGATTAGCATAGTTGATTGATTATACAGATATCCAATTTAGACCTTTAAATTATTTGGCAGGCTGTTTCTTGCTCATCGCTGGTTCAGTGGGTAAACTCATTGCCTCACATCTGTAGGTTGGGGGTTTAAGTCCCAACTCCACCCTGTGTGTTCCCACCATGCTGTACATTTCCTCCTGTTAGTCTGGTCTCCTCCCACGGTCCAAAAACATGCAGTAAGGTTAATTAGGGTCTCTAAAAATTGCCCGTAGAGTGTGCATGAATGGGCACTGTGATATCCATTAAGCGTAAAGTATGTTTTTTTTTTTTTTTTTTTTTTTTCTATACCTGTATATAAAAAGTTCTAAGTTGGCTCAGAATCCATAATTTTGGTATGCGCACTATTAATCTGTCTGTCATCTGCCTGTTGACATTCAGTGACAGGCACAATAACTTCAGACAATGCTAGCTTTAACTTGCTGTGGGTTGACAGGCTTCTTGTTGGGCCCTGTCAAGTGTAATTGTAATTAGTTTTATTACAACCATAAACGGTTATATTTGTAGGCAAAGAGGAATGATAAGCAGGTTACATTTGTGCATTTTGAGCAGCCCACGGAGGCTCCTCTCCGCGTTGACTTTCAACTTGTGACTGCCAGCTCGTCGAATGAGTCCGCCAGCTTCCACTGGTTGAAAGGATCATTTAAAAGGTCCAGTTGAAGCCACTCTCAGAAAGCTTCATGGGTCCCACCGGACAGGCTGGTGAGAAAGGGAAAATCAGACTGCATGTTGTGAAAGATGAAGTCACATGTTTCCCCGCTTGAGGAGAGAGCCGGCCTGTGCAGTGTCACATAAAGATGCATTTGTTGCTAGCTTTGGATAACATCTGAAGGCATCAATTGTGCCCCAGGTGCTGAAGTGGTAAGGGGGTATGTCGACGGGTGGATCTTTGGTGTTATTTTATTATTATTATTATTATTTATTTATTAGCTGGTAGCAGAATTTTTGCAGTGGCTAAACACTTACATTAGTTTTATGTTTTTTTTAGAGACCTCTGTTATTGTGCCCTTTTCTACTGAATAATATTGAGAGAAGATTGCATCCTTTGAGTCACACACACATACACAGACACACACGCATACCTGTGGGTGTGACAGTAGCTCAAAATATGCAGTTTATTGGAAAAAAAAAAAAAGTAATTGAGTAATCGAGCTGCTACCTTTGATGTGTTATTAAAGTACCCAGAGACCTCTCTGTTTGTGGAATGTTCTAGCTTGTCGTGTGATTATTTTAGAACTGGGGAAAAAAAAAAATATATCCCTCCTCGACAAACCTCATACTAACTAGCCTAGGTGGCCAGTTGGAAACATTTTCCAGAACAAACGATGTGTGATACCGTCTTGGGAAAGGTGCTTTATAATAATAAGTTCAATGGAATTGAATTAAATAGTATGCTTGCTTTCTCTCTAGGAGTCTGCTGGATGGTGTGAATGGAACGCAACGTTTATAGAAAGGCACAAGTGGCACTGGACTTAAGTGTTAGACGGCTGAATATCAAATGAAAATTACAATTATTTGACTATAAAAGCAGGACCAACTGACTTCTCACTTCTGTGTTTCTCCTCATGAAATCTTGGTTTCTCAAAACCATTTTCATTCCAACCACGGTTGTATGTATATGGAAAGAAAGAGACAGAGGCTTGCCCTTCAGTCAGTACTCGTTTAACAATGTTATTCATCTTTCACCCCAGCCAGGTATTATCATAAGATGGCAGTTATGCGAATGTGGGGAACTCTTTGAATGTCTCACTAGACACATAAACGATTGCATTCATGATTGTTATTTTGGCTTGCTGTTTTTTTTTTGTTTTTTTTTCTTTGGCGTAAGGCTGCCATTGATATTATCGATTCCATGCTAAAGCACCAATTCAGACTTCTACTTTATGCACTCTGAATTCAGTCAGATGATTTGTTTGGTTGCATTTGAAGTCATTTATCCAAACATCAAACTGCATCACTGCAGGAGTGTAGAATTTTGGCTTGGATTGACAGGAGCGCCGGTATTTCCTGACTTTCATTGCTATGACAGATTTAATCCGATTCTGCTGCTGCATAAAAGTGCCGGAATAAGAAATGCGAAACGTTTACGAGTGTTTTGTTTTAATGATTAGTTTTTCCAGTCGTCTGCGGAGTATTCTAGAAAAACAGCAGATGGCCAGAACAGATTCCAGCTGCTTGAATCAGAATCCCAGCAACCTCATAACACCTTTCAAACATGCAAGTAGATTAAAATTTGTTATACTGGTCGTCCCTCCTCAGCCTCAGCATGATGAAGGTGAGATTGGCCTGGTCACGCTGAGATTGTGACAGGCTCAGCCACACTGGCCCAGTCGTCCGGAACATTAGTGAGGTCCGGTCCAGCCCGGGAAAGGATAGCAACACCATTGGGGACCTGTGTATTTCAGTGTGATGGCGATGAGCAGGTGACAGGCAGGTGTGACATCGGATCTGTACTTCTGTCTGGCTGGTATGAAACCATCCTTGTGGGAGGTTACCTCGAGTCACGCAAGTGTAGCAGCTTCCTGCTATGGTGCTATTATAGCAGACAGAGTCTAACATTACCGCCTCAAAGTCTGTGATTACACAGAAACGTACCATGTAATAAGAAATGGACCAATCTTAGGCACTTATAATATGTGGATTGACAGCACACATTTTAGCAAATGACACTTCATTTGCGTCCTGATAGGCTGATCATTTCCGCCGTCGTTCATGGTGCTTAACATGTTTGGAGCTCGGCGCCGAGCTGCAGGTGTGCGAGGCTGCCATCATCTCCCTCTCCCCATCAGGATGCCATTGAACCCTCCGCCGCTGTGCCATTCTGTGTCTCCTGGATGTCTGACTGCTGCCTGCCCAGGGGACTGTTCCTTACCTGAACTTCCTCCATGATTTGAGAATGTCTAACCCATGCACCCAAGAAAAAGCCCAGTGCTTCAGCACGTTATTGGCATCCTCCATGTAATGGAGGTGCTGAGGGGTCTTTGTCTTGGAAAGGTGAGGCTGATGGTCACGTGTGTTCAGATTAAGTTGGTATTTTTACCCCTTGTTTGTGATGCTTGGTGGAAATCTGTGGTTTCTGCTGCATTTTGGCCCCAGTGAACCAAGCCAAAAATATCTGTGCTTAGACCCAGGCCTGCACCAGCTTTTGGCCCTCTGATTCAGGAATAAACATCCCAGTTTACTTGTACCTGTTGCATTAACTTTGTCCATCTCCCCCCTATTTTAGTGTTGGCTGTACACGTCCCTGAAAAGAGACGCATATTAAATAAACCTCAGCTAGCTCCTGTGTTCATACAGTTCTGTTTTCTGCCTTTGATTGCCACAGTACACCAATGGATATCCCTAATGGAAGCAACCTTAGGCCTTATCACCTGTGCCTGTTTTATTTTGCATAATCGCAGAGCATACAGTAGACTGTCTTGCAAGTTGGTGTGGATATTAGCATCCATGAAATCAATAAATACATATTTGGCTTTTTCCTCAATAAAGAGCGCGTGTAGGAGCCGTGTGTGTGTTTTTTGCTATTACCAAAGGACAAATGTTGACACTTTAGTCAAATTACTTTCAAAATGACATCTTCACAACTTATTTTTAATGTGTGAAAAATTCACATTTCATGTGACAGAGGGTCTAATCTATTTATGTGCCTTTTATTACACAGATATCAGAGGTCAAGTAATATCATACATGCAGTGCTCAAAGTCCTCAGATATGATCATGTACCTGGTCATGTCACAAGATTCTTTGACACTGTAATATGATACAAAAGGCCACTTCATTGCTAAAGTGGCATTTTTGTTAAGACCTCACATCATTTTCTCATAAAAATTCAAGGTGACACAGCGACAGATGCCTGCACACACCCGTACACATCAAAACACGTTGACTTGTAGCATGGGGGAAACAATTCACTTTTCAGTCTAACAGTTTAATCCAAACCAGTGCAAGTCTGTTTGCTCCACAACGTGCACTGAACCCATGCCCTGATCATCGTAGCCGTGCCAACTCAAATAAATCCAAGCAAGGGCCAGCCTTACCCAGTGATTGACCCACGTTTGCGCCATGAGACCAACGAGCTGACAGGGAATTGAATTGACAGCTGTAATATAATATGGATGAGAATGACACGGCAAAGAAATCTTAAAAAAAAATAAACAAATGAAATCACACAAACATGCTGGTCGTTTGAGCAGCATCTGCTTGGTTGGAGATCTGGGAGTAGGTGATGATGTTTCCACTATGAGTGAATCTGCCCACACTCAATCAGAGCAGAACTGTAGCAGGTTCACGGGGGGCCATTTAAAAGATGGGGGTTGTCCAACGTGGTGTGGCTGTTTGAGAGATAAGACGCTTACGATTCTAAGCATTATTTTAGTTGATTTTTTTTCACTTCCAGTGAAAATTGGTGGCAGGTAGCAAGCTGGTGACCTAACCTGAAGTTTGTCAGTTCAGCTCCTGGAGTGTCATTTTATTCACTAAAATAAAAATAATTTATTTACAGTAGGGATGGCTTTATACCACTTTTTCATCCCCAATACCGATAACACAACCTTAAATATCAGGCAACACGATAGTCTGTGTTTGCACTTAAACAACTTGTAAGCCATTTGTATGCCATATATAATATAGCCTAGACTTCTAAAAATAGTGCAGAAACCATACTCTAATCTCCAAAAAGAATAATTACAAAACGATATGCCAATTTGGGAATGCAAAGGCTTGTCCATATATCATATCAGGTTATGACTTTATTTTTTCCAGATAACCAATCCAGTGTTTCTGGTCCGTATCAGGACCAATGCCCGTACTGAATATCGAATCGACACATCCCTACTCCCAAGAAACTGCCTCAGAATGCTCGCAGACACCGCATTGACACAACATTTCTCCAGTTGCCTGACAAAATGGGCCCCAAATGTCCTTGCTCAGTATGAGTGATACCTGTACTGAATATCAGATCGGTGCATCCCTGTTTCTCAGTGCAGTAAAGAATTCAGTGTCAATTTGGAACAGTCTCCTGCACCATGAGATAACCAACTACAGATCAGACTATGGTATGCTCACCTTTTCTAGGGCACTCTTGGGCACCGAAACACAAGTGTGAACGAATCCAGATTACCCAAAAGCACGCTCCCAAGGACAGAGCCCACGCAGGGTGAAAAGTGTAACCGGAGTTACAGGAATACCTTTGTCATTGTTGTAATGAAGAGCCTCTGTTGTGGTTCCATTCAAAAAGAAGTATTGGTAAAGAAAGGGCCTACGTTTGTTGAGGCCATTTTGTGCAAACCTACCCAGAACCAGCAATGGAAACAGCCTTGATTGACATATGGAATTCTCAATAGGGCAATTAGTTCCCATACCCAGTCAGCAGGTTTGGGGCAGACATGAGGTTTAATTTTTTGTTGTCTAAATTCAGTGATTTTTTTGTTTTTATTTTTATTATTAACTTGGTACATTTTGATGCCTTTTACTCTTAAAAAAGGCCAAAGTGGCAAAGACTAGACTCAGCCAGCACATGCTGCATGGGTGGGGAAAACCCGATCTTCCAGACGCATGGCGATTCATGTTGATGCTTCGGAAAAGCATCAGACAGGCTACAGCGGATATTACAGATATCTTTGCCGGCGTCCGGCTAAAAGGTCAGTCGAATTAGCACAAACAGTGGCCAACGGGATGGAACAAAATGAAACAAACGGCCAGACGGAGGCTATCATTCACGCTACGACCTTTTTGTGCTGCCCTTTACATGGCCGCAGGACTGGGCGATACTCTTTTTAGTTCCGGCTTCAGATTAATGGCATTTCAGGCAGGCCTACAAGCAGAATAATCCCTCGTGTTCTGAGTAGCAGGAGGGATGAATGATGGGTAAATGATCTATGGTGGAAGCTGGGCAAGGATCTTCTAGTGTCCTCTGAGTAACAGTGGAAAAACTTAACGCATAATTAAAAGTAGAAACGAGTAAATAAACGTACTGATTGTCATAATAGAGATGCGGGCATTATTTCTTCTGTTGATTACGAGCGTGTCCATTTAATGATGCTTAATTAGCTGAAGGGGTGAACACAATGCATCCCTATGGTATTCTGTTTTTCAACATTTCCTAATTCATCTCAATTCACATGTTGGAACTCACGTATGCACACACACACGCACACAATTGTATCTTTACAACATTGTGGAGACGTTCCATAAATTTTTATTGGCCTAACCATACTCCCAAATATGACAACCATAACCTTTACCCAGCTCTAACCTTAACCATTAGTAACCCAGCAAAATACAAGATTTTGGGCTATTTAGGTTTTAGCTATTCAGAGATTTTTATAAAATTGAGTTTTCCCTTGTGGGGACACGACAAATGTCCCCACAAGAGAAAAAGTAACAGGTTTTCGTTCCTCCAGGGGACACTGTCTCCCCACAACGTGATAATAAACATGTCCACACACACACACACAAATATGTCCACATACACACTCTCCCCTTCTGTCACACGGAGTTGCTTTTGAGAAGTCCGAGGAGACACATTATTTTGATGGCTGAGGTTCTGTGATTGGAAACTGGAGCTATAACTCGGGAAGAGCACATTACACATTTCTACCAGTTTGTAAATAGAAATAACCAATGGCGTTTAATCCCACCCTGACTGTCACCAGGAGAAGCACACCAATGGGTGGATGGATGTTTAATAGCATTACTTATTATACTAAATCTGAAGAATCACATTTATTCATTTTGTAGATACCCACACCAACCATTTTAAATTGCTAATTCAACTTCCAAAGGTAGTTGGGACCTTGAATAACAGGACCCAATTGATTTGTGGTCACTGTTACTGCAGGGAAGGGAGGCAATACTAATCTTTAGTGTCGTAAAAAAACTCATTGAGAGTCGGAATGCCCCCCCCCCAACAGCATCTTGAATAAAATTGAATAAATTAGTAAACAAAAGGCATAAATTGCCCAATACAAGTAATGTGTAAAGCTCTGAGGAAGGGAAATCAGGTGCAAACTATCATGGGAAATATTTTTGCACTGCCTAGGAAATAAGTATTATTGGTCAGCCAGATGTCTTTTCAGCAATTGGAGGTCTTTGTGTTGAGAATCGTATAACTGCTGCTATTGATGTACTCTATCACTGCCGGTAATCGCCACTGTGTTTATGTGGTGAGATGGGTCACATAATGATTACCTTGTATGTTCCCAGACCGTTGTTCAGGTTGTTCACATACAGAAGACGTGTTTTATGAATACCTTCTCAATTGCAGTGACACCGCTCAAGTGTCATTGAGGCACGTTCTTGAAATGGGGTTTAGGTGGAAGTATGTGGCAATAGTAAGAACTTAACTAGTGTTGCTTCAAAAAGGAGGTGACTTTAAAGGCATTCCACTCAACAGATGACTTTTACTAATATTTAAGTGTGAGACATCCTCTACATGCTGCACAAGTGATTTTGCAGTTAATTCTGAAATTCTCTTTATACTTAAATAGCATGATTAATAAAAATATTTAAAAATCTTGAGAATTATTTATTTGGAAATGCAATTTCCTTTAAACTTTGTCATGCTTCAGAAATGTTTGTCTGAAAGGTTATTGGGTTTTCTGGTGAACTAATCCTCTGCTCCTTATACTTTGGCGAATTTGCTTATGTTTTTTGTTGCGATGCTTTTTCTATTCTTTCTTTCAATTCACTGTTCTCCCAGGAGCAATTAATATTATTTTGTTGTGCTAACAATGCAACAAATTAACCCAACACGTTTTTCTTTCTTTGAGCCGGCTTTTTGTAGAACATGGGCATGTGAAGAAAAATAAACAGCAAAACAACTTGGGTAATTAGATATGCATGTGAACGTAAGTGCCTGTTATTTAACTGCTGGCCAGGTGCTGCTAAACAAACAAACAAACAAACAAATAAATAAATAAACATGTAAATAAATAAATAAAATCAGCTTGGTACAACAATTTGTCATTTAGTTAGCACACGGCTGTTTACTACAGCTAACCTAGAAAATTCTGGAAATGGGGCCTGCGTTTGGATTGGTGGTGGTGGGGGGGGGGGGGGGCTGTCATCACAGCTTGAATTAAAACATGGAACATGGATGGCGGTAAAACAGCATGTGTAGCACTGAGCTCACCAAATCGCAGTGACTTCTCAGTTCCGGGTAATTAGGCCCTACAGGAGTGTCTGACGTCGGTGCTTCATTGGGAATACTTTATCGTGGCGGAGTACGCAAACTGCATGTAAACAGCGTCGTTATTTTAGCTTGTATGTTCTGCCAGACTCCCAAGTGCTGTCTCATTCTGGTTTTTTAGGCCTAATATCATCAGATTCAAACCAGAATTTTGTTTATTTTTAAAATATTTTCAGACTTCATGGCTCAGCACTTCCGTTGACTGTTTCACAGAATGTGTCAGCTCCCTCCTGCCTCTCCTCATGTCAGCTTTTATTTTTGTGCAGCAGGCTGTGGCAATCACGGCTGGCACCCAGTAACCCCCCCTCCCCAAACCCATGGGGGCCAAGAGGGCCGAAATCACATGTGCAAAAGTGGCCCCCCGCCGTTTGTCAGGAGTGGGGCCGTGGGTGGCACTCCTCAGGAGCCATACTTATTTAAGAGAAAATCAGCTAATGTTCGACGCGGGAGCTGATGAAGCCTCGATCATCTGATTTTCATGATTTTCATTTTTTTTTTCCAAATGCCAAGCGTGAATAATAATCTGAAGATAATTATCATGCAGCCCTTGATACCACAATCATGGCAATTAGAAAAATTAAACTTAAAAAAAAAAAATATACCATTTATCCAGCTCTGGTAAAAATGATACAGCCATTTCAATATGGTCTCTTCACAGTAGCCTTGTATTTCTTAACTTGTCTAGTTTATATGAATGAAATCTGATAAGATTAAAGGACTCACTGATGTTCTGTGTACGTGATTTATCTTTACAGGTTGTAAAAATCCATACAAGTAGAAACGTGTGCGGGGTATGTAGTTCGGAATAGAGTGCAGACCGGAGTCTCCTGAGTTTAATCTGCAAAAAGTAAATGGAGAGACGAATCTGAGAAGTTTCATCATATTTTTTCTTCTGTTTCCAGCTTCCCAACAGTCGTTCCAAAGGATCGTTGTGGGAAGCCAGATCGAAAATGAAGTTCAAAGTCTTTTTAATGTGCAGGATAACCTCTGGTGCTGAAATTCACCTTTCATCAGTCAGAAGAAGTTGTCAGGTGTTTCCGCAGTAGACTTTTTCAGTCTCAGCTGGTGTATTAGCTCATTAACCAATCCGTCGATATGTAATCCTCCATTATAGAGACGGAGGATTAAAATGAACACGTGGACACTCGTTCTGATGTAGCAGATCTAAAACCTAAGTGTTACTTGTTTATTTTTCCTACCTTACCCTGTCATCACGTCTGTCCTTTAAATTGGTGTGAAGAGTCAGTATTTTTATGCTAATACGTCATTGACTGTCAACCATGACTCGTACATGCATATTAATGCCTTCATAGTGACAGTGAGAGTGGATGAGGGTGGGGTGGGAATGGACATTATTTAAATAAAGCAGAGTGTGTCCGTTAACGTTAGCTAATTTGTTTACTGAGTCGTTTAAGATTAATGCACCTTTTGTCAAGGACACAAAGGTATGAGCCAGCTAGGATTTGAGCCTAGTGGATTTTCAGCTCTCAGACTGTGGGAATGTGACAGTGGAAGGAGGCATTTATTGTTAAGGTGCTTTTATCTGTTTGGGCCACTAGGGGTGCTGTGGAGGGTCACTTTCCTAAACGCATTCATTTTAGAGCCCTGGAGTCATTGTTAACAATATTTTTATTTTTCCTAAATAATTAATGTTAACGGTCGAAGTTAATACAGGTTTAGTACTGGTAAGGTAGGTAAAAAGTCTTTATACCTACTTAGAAAATATCTTGTTTTGTGCTTAAGATTTGCATTTGAAATTTCAGCTGTTTGTGTAGAAAATTCCTGCCTACTATTACACTGCTGGGCAGTGTGTGCTCTATTTCTTTTAAAGTGAAATGTATAGCTACTTGTACAGAAATGTTTAAAACGAACAGGTTCATGTTTCAGTGATAAAAGCCACCTTGGGCACAAGGCTATCTGCTCTGAGGCCATTGTTAAGGGCACCTGGTCATCCTAATTAACTAAAAGAACAAATAATTCACTTAAGTGGACCCATTGAAATCTTATCTGTCATATTAAAATGGTAATAATAGGCTATGTGGTACTTTATTGGCCCCGTGGCATAAAGGGAGAGGACTGCCTTTTTCCCATAATGCCGATAGCAGCCTAATAATTTCTTTTAAAAATCTAGCATCACGGTGGCCACATGCCCTCGAAGAGCCAATTAATGGGAGAAAGAGGCGTTGATGCCCGACTGCAGAACCTCTGGAACCACAGATGTAGCGGGGAGATTTAAAATTATACCGTCTGTTGTACCCGGAGGCCACGTGCACTGCTAAATCCGAAAGGGCACAGTAGTACTTTAATGGACTCTTAGCCTGGCCTTTCTTCAGTCCTTCTATTCAAGTCTTATTGATTACACTGACCCCCCACCCTGTCTCTACGCACACACATTCCAATGAGGTACGAGAATGTGTCACCCAGTGCCTCAGAAGACATTGCTGGATTAGACCACTCACGAGACCCCTGTACGGGCTTGGAGGACACTCAGACATTGATGTCCTCAGGCCTGACTGACATCTTGTCACAGGCTGACTCAAGTTGTCGAAATCCGGCGGGAGCTATGGAGCGAAACCAACCCGGCATGGTGCCGGCGGTCGCGGCTGCTCCCGCTCTGTACAAAGTCTGTACTTTGCCAACCGCCTCCGAGCTACGCCGGCCCTTCTGATGTGTAACCGATGAGGGTTATCGGGATGGAAACATGTTAACAAAACAGATTCCCTGGTACACTGACCCTGTCCAGACATTAGATGGAATTTGAAACGCATTTGAATCTGCACGGAAGCGAAGCGAGACGCAGAGTTGCTGGAAAGAGAGGATACTTATGGTGTGATATTTAAGAGCTTGGAAACGGCAAAAGAACATATTCGGAGCAATACTCATTAACCACGACCGTGAGCGGTGGATGAAACTCGTTTAGAATCTCTTAAAAAGACATATGTGCCGTTTGTACGAGGCGATGGCATTTCGCTATTTAAAAAAAAAAAAAAAAAAAGATTTTCAGCCTTAAAATGTATTTAGACCTTCTTCTGTTTGGCTTTGAAGCAAGTCATCCCCATTTAAAAATCGGAATGTTCTAAGTCCTGCAGAAACGTAGGTTGGCGTGTGCTGCTTAGTTGTGATCTTGGACAGATAGGCTACTAAGCTGCTATGCTATAGTTCTTGTACCCCATTACATACACTTAGTTGTAAGTCCAGCTGAGAGAGCTGCAGGCAGTTTCATGGGCTCGAATCTGGCGTGGCACTTTCTGGACCGTAACTGTGTAAGTGGTGGAACAAGACACCATTGGAACCTAGCGAACGGAACGTTTCCACAACGTCCAATAACAGTCTCATTACGTTTTTAACGTTCCTGTAACATACCTGTAACGTTCCCTGTTTGCTGGGAAGCACCTTACCCAGATTTTTTTTTTTTTTGTACATTAGCTTTTTCAGGGAAGGCACACAGCCTTTAGGGATCTGCAGATGTGAGAGATGGACCATTCAAGAACAGACAGTGATCATCCACACTGCAGATTGTCCTCAAACTCAGAGTGAAGGCCATGTTGCTCTCAGCTGAACCATTTTAAACTTTAACCATTTGCACCACGGCTTGGCTGGTCTTAACCCTGCTTCTTGCAATCTTCTGGGGGATTAACCATGTATGTTGTCTCCCCGAGGTTCCAAACCACAGTTTCACAATCCTGCTGCATTTTTATGATCCGGATTCACTTCAGTCAGCTTGTTTCTCACAAGCAGGAACCAAAGATGTAGCCTCAGTTATTTTCTTATTATTTTTTTGTTTTACATATTAATCAGATTAAGCTATTTTTCCCCATCCTCTGATGACTCCACCGATAAAGCTGTTCATTAGAGAAAGGAACTCAAGATGCTAATTTGTTCTTCTCACTAAGGGAAGCTTCGCCCCAGAGGAAAATAACTACGCTGAAAGGCTTGGATAAGGAAAAGGTCATTTTAAATATCAAAGGTACCTAGAACAGATTGCAGGATATCATGTGATGTATATTTTTATTCAACTAAATGAGATTTAACTTGAGCAAATAAACATACAAGGTTTATTTTATTATTCACATACAATGTTATGTCACATAAAAGAATGTTAAACAGTTATGCAGATTAATATGTCAACATGCATTATTGTATTAAAATCTGTTAAACAGAACTGTGCTCTTGCAACAATGTGAAGTACAGTTTAAGAAAAGGATCTGTAGTGTTTAACGTATATAAAAACGGAGATGAATCGGTGGATTGTATGGCTGCTTCATCACTGCAAAGACAAGGGTTCCAATCAGCCTCTGGTCCTCCAGGTATTTATGTAAATAATCTAGATAGGATTGTTCAAAATATAGTCGGCATGGTTAATAGATATGTGTTTAGTGTCTATTCAGTATATTATTCAAAGTTCAAATCTTGTCTTCTCATTCGTAAAGAGGACTAGTAGACAGGAGTATTGTGGTGTAGGAAGGCTTTTGCATGCTTTCTTTTCTTTTTTCAGTGCATAATGGTTGAGTACACTTTGAGTGTTTAATAAACATGGAGACGCCACTTTAAGTCCTACCCCAGTCCTTCTGGTGGTGGTTCAGTCATTCATCCAGTCATGCGTCTCACTTAGCTCCCCAAAGCCCGGCTCATGGTGAAAGACTTTTGATTTAAAGTCTGTTCTTAATTTGACCTTTCATGTGGACGAGCAGCTGATGCACCCTGTTGATTCGGAAAGATGAGAGCTCTAAATTTACAACTTCGGAGATGCTTTGCATCCGCGTGGGTCGGCGTCAAACTTGCTTTGAAATCCCCAGGAGATGTGCTACTCGGGCACACGACATGCTAACCGCTTGGCAAGTGGGCGAGTGTAACGGTTCTCCCTTCTCGTTTATCTCCTCCCGCCGTTCTGCAGCTGAACGCAAACGAGGACAACGAGCGCCTGGGCCGGGCCGTCGCTCGAGTGTCAACGTTAAGGCGAGCGGCACTATTTTTCATTCAGCTTCTCCAATCTCTGCTGGGCTTGCAGGGTGCATTGTGCACAGCTGAAGGCAAGGCTCTTTCGGGTGCAGATCTACTGGAACCATGACTGTAGAGAATGAAACACAATTTCACCGAGCACCTGACGAGTCCACTGGGTAACTTTATGGAACTGTATAAGGCATGCGGTCCACTTTTTTAATTTATTGAGCAAACATGTTCAGCCAAGTACATGTATGAAAAGTTTGAGGACAGCGGTCACGGTCAGCATCCAGCATTCTCGAAGCAGTTGTGGTTAAAGGCCTTCCTCAAGAGTCCAGCAATGTTTGGATTATTCTGCTGGCCATAGGATTCAAACTCATAACATTCTGGACCCAGACCTCTAACCTATTGAGCCTCGCTCTGTCATTTCCTTGTTAGTGTGGGCCCACAGCTTGCGTGTGCATGATAATGAAATTTCTTGTCAGACAAAAAAAAAAGAAATGTGAAACCAGCACAGTCTTCTGTGTTTGGTCCTTGTCCTCAAGCTAATAACCCCAATCAAGTCTCTAGCCCCTCCTTTTCATTTTGCCGTAGATGGCGAGCTGTTTCAGGTCTTTTAAAGGGGACCTCGCCGACGTCTGTGAATCATTCACTTTGCCCGTTACGGAGGGCACCGGGAACAGTGGCTCCCCAGGGCCACATTTCTCTGCCCCTCCACCCCGCCTTGAGCTGCCATTTACCTAATCAAGTGTCATTGTGTTATAAATGAATCCCGGCGGCCGGTGCATCTGATGACCTCTCGATGCCACTGGCGTATGAGTGAGGGCAAGCTGAAAACGATAGCAGTCCAATTGGCGTCTTACACCGTCCTCCTCTCTCGTGGCAAAGCCGAGTAACGACGGACTTTTTATCCCCTAGATCCCCGCATGCTCATCCAAAGATTTATCTCCTATGTGTCAGCGCAACATGTGCCCACATAAATTAGGCCGAAATCAGGATGACCTAAAGCACATGAAGGACGGTGGCTAATTCCCTCATAAACCAAAATCAGAGTGCTCTTTCTGGACACTTTAATATGTTGCTGGAATGTGATGGCTGTAATGGGAATGGCTCCTGTATTGCACGGGGGGGGGCATTTCTACACACCAACAAGGCTTGCCATTTAGACCACCGATCCCGGACTTTACTGGATGAGGTGCTGTTTGTACCACCCTCTCCCCAGAGCTGCCTGAAGAACCAAGCGGAGGCTATATGGTGTTCTTTACCCTCGATGTTTGCACATTTCAGGGCTTCGGGGGCTCGTGTTGCCGTCACCGATTTTTTAGGAGCTGGTAAGGGGGATCACAAAGTGGAGTGGCCCATGCACAGAGTCTCCTCCAGCCACTTTTTGCCTTTCACCAGTGACAGGCTCATCTTAATGCCCCTCTGATCTGATGCACCAATTACCCAGGGTAGTTACAGCACGTTCCTCATTTTAAAGCATTTCAGGCCTTTTGTGGCTGGTTTCCTGGTCTTTCTGCACTTAACGTAGGGCCTGCCTGCCTGTGACAGCTTACTGGAGGCCTTGCATCAAGATGGCCCAACTGCAACAACCCTATCAGAAACTGAAAAGATCAAAACAGTCCAGAGCAGTATTTCTGGGCCTGCAGCTAGCTCCTTTTCACATCTTAGGCCTTGCTTTTTAAAAGTGTTTTGGCAGAGTCTGCCACAGGCATTGAGCTTGAACCACATGGGCAGAGGGAAGACGGGTGTAGCGGTGAAAGATGGAAATACCCTCCTGGCCTCAATGCCATCGTCTTACCCCATTAGACCCATCTTGCACGGGCTCAGCTGTCCAGCGTGAGCTTGTTACCGGCGGGGAAGCTGCTGGATGGTGGCTTATTGATGAGTCTTTCTTGGGAGCAGCCACAGGAATGGCTCATGCCGAGCAAGGGCCAGCATGGGAGAACAGCAGGGACAATGAGGCTCGTGTATGCATGGCATGTGACTAGGCATACTCCCATAATGCACCAGCTCGCCCTGAGCTGTTCTGTACTAATGATGTAGATGGGAGACACTTTAATATGTCTGAGGTGCTGGAGAGAATAATTTTCTGAGCTGGCCGGTTGTGACCCAGTGTAGGTGGAACCCAGGAGATGCACGAGGAGCTTAGAGACGTTTGATCACGTGTAAGCCCTTTATTTTCAAGTGATTGGAAAAGAAAGCCACAAAGTTCACAGTGTGTCTATGGCTAAATAAAAAATTAAAGCAAAACATCCTCTCGAAGCTGCTGGTGCTTTAAGAGGTCATGCTTTGTACCGTGGTCTTTAACGAGGACTATGGTACATGTCCTTCAACCCATAACAACCCATGAGCTGGCAAGGGGTAAAGGGGCAACTGAGAAACTTCCCAACCATCTGGTGAGGCTTTGAGGAGGCGTATTTCGTGGGATGGTACAGGGTGATGGAGTTCTTCTCGGCTGGTGTATAAAGCACTGTGCCCTCCAAAGCCCAGAAATGCAATGGTAGACATTCTGATCTTCTCAGTAGATTAGATTTTATTTTTCCAATATGCAGTAGGTTAACACATTTATTTAGGAATATTAATGATCAAATGTTTCCTTGGTGGAAAAGATGTTAAATAATGATTTCAGTGGAATTTCATGCTTGCCCTACAAAGACATTACAGCAAATTACCATTAGTGTGTTTGTGGATGAAATTTGGGTTTGTACATCATAATACATTATGTATTATAAACAGAGTCCAGTGGCTGTCATGAAGGCTTCATTTCCAGAAATGTGAAGTGTCATGACTACAATAAGAGACATCTGTGACGTGGTCAGGGCAGCGGGCTACAGATGATCCGATTAGTAAAGCATGAACAGGCAATGCTGTAACAATTTGCTCTGCTGATCTTGGCCATTTGCCCCATAGGAATTTGCTTCATAGCATTTCTTAGGCTCTTCTCATAGGAGTGAATGTAGAGTAAAGGGGGGGGTTCTGTTATTTGAAGTCTTGTTGTGGAAGCTCCTGAATTGGTGTGAGGGTGCGAGAACCTGTTTGGGTATGTCTGCCAGGCTTACACGTGTGTCACATGCCAGCATACTTGCCACCAAGTCCGTCTCTGTCAGCTGTTGGGATGCTGATGGCAGACTTTCAGTTTATTAACTGTATTGACCAATAAAAAAACTAAAAAAAAAAAAAAAAAACTAGGCAAAGACAGAGCTTTTTTTCCAATTTCACCTATTATTTTCTATGTCTTTCCCAAACATCATGACTCTGGCTGAGATTTATTGACCTTAGTTTCAGCCATCAGTGACTTGCACCTACCTGGCTGAAGAAAGAGGGCATGGCCCCATGGGCTGCCTCTCACAGTGACACCTCTGGGTCTCTGTGCCCTTCAGCTGGCCTGTGACCTACTCCTGGCCCACACGGGGAGTATTAACAATGCTAATGTAGGCAGCTGTGGCCAGTTCAAGAAACTGAACTTTTGTGTATACAAATAGCAAGATTTATTGCATTTTAAAATATGAACATTAAACACAAGCCTTTTGGCAATAATAGGCTTACTGCTTTCATAAGTTAATAGACACATATATTGAGAAAACAACAAATTTTGTAAGCTATGCAAATTACTTTGAAAATGTGTCTACTAATCTACTAAGATAATGAATATAATAATTATGAACAAACTGTGTTATAATTGACTGAAAAATACATCACGGAACACTAATGAATGCAAAACAATGGTTAGAGTAGGGGGTGCCATGGTGGCTTAGGGGGTAGCACTGGGGCCTCAGTGTTCTGCTGTGGGTCCCTCTGGGCGCCATGCTCTCCTCCCCCTATCCAAACACATGTAGTTACTCTAGGTGGCATCTCTAAATTGCCCCTTGTGTGTATGTGCTCTGTCATGGATTGGCATCCCATTCCAGGTATACCCCAGCATTATGTATATCCTATGCTGCCTGGGATAGGCTTTAGGCCTCCCGTAGTCCTGTCTGGGATCAGTGGCTCATTTTGGAGTTGAAGCTCTACTGAAATATCAGCATCTGAGAATTTTTATTTCTTTGCATATTTTGCCTATTATGAGATGGAAGATTAATACAATGAGATAAACAGATTAATTGTGAAGTCATTTTTAGCCTTCTTCCTAGTGAAAGACTCGCAGGCGTTCAGCCAAACTGGTGGTCTCCTGGGAAGGGGTTGGGGGGTGTAGGCTGAGGGAATAGACAGAAACTTGTGAGATGAGAACAATTTTCAGGAACTGGTCTGGAAGGGAAAATGACATGTTGGGATGTGAAAATAATTGTACTGGGGACTGGGGGGTGATAATCCAGGCTGTTGTTTCTCTCATTATTTGTGTTTTTGTTGTGTTTTTTTTTTTTTTTTTACTCCTCTGTACCATAAATGGTTTTCCTAATGAATGGGTGCACAAACTGTTGCCTGCTAAGTGTTCGGTTTATTGGATAGTGGCTGCCTTTTCAGAGAGACCTTGAATGTTTAACTCTGAGACCAAACAAATTCCATTCGCATCCAAATTTGAAGAAACACTACATTCAAACCATCAATATCTGGGTCCTCCCAAAAATGCACCAGAGAGCAGCTGTGGTGGACTCCATCAGTTACATTTGCTAATTCTGGTTGGTCGTTTATACAAATTAAACAGCTTGAATTTGTGACCACAGATTACGGGGATTATCTGTTACTGCAATCTCAATGCATGCAAGAGGCTGCAGAAACAATATCGCTCATTGGGATTGAAAAGCCAATATGTTTGTACACAAGGAAGCTTCATCTGACTTTCTTAAACTTACTGAAAATGTTCAATCTCAAAAAATACCTCTTCAATCTTAAGGCCTTGCTTTTAAATGAATGTTCCTCCATTCATGTGCTTGTAAACAAAACGCACAACGACAGGAGTATTGGCATCAAAATATAAGCAGAATTAAATAAATAAACGTGACAAGGTCTGCAATGTGTCCATTACAATAACCTCATCCTCTTGCCTTTGAAGTCTTTATGAATTTATGTATCTGCATTAGACGGCAGAAGTCAACACGACTGCAGTCAGGAGGCCCTCGAGATGCAGATGTATGAGATATAGAATATGGAAGCAGATGAGATAAAGAACAGTGATCCCCAATCTTGACCATCTCATATCCCACCCGGACAAGCGCAAAGGCCTTTGAGGCCCACCAAAGGCCTGGCCGACAGTATTAAAAAGGCAGCCATATCAGTGCTTGGTGGCCCCTCTGCTACTGATACAAAATATGAAAGAAGATGAGATACAGAATATGAAAGCAGATGGTCCGTGATATGGTGCCGACATGCTTCATATGCTGATGGTGAGGAGGGTCTCTTCGTAGAAGGATCTGCTCAGAAATCAATACCACAGTCATTATGATGATGATGATTATGATATTTAATTTAGTGGTGTTTTGTGGGGGTGCAGTGGGTAGCACTGTTGCGTCATACCAGTAGGGTTGGGGGTTCAAATCTCACCTCTTCTGTGTGTGTGTGGTCTACATGTTTTTCCCATTACTTGAAGGTTTACACTTGTTGTTCAAAGACTTGCTGTCTGGCTCATTGCCATATCTAAATTACCTATAGTGTCTGTGCCCTGCGATGGGCTGGCATCTCATCCAAGATGAACCCAAGCCTTGTGCCTGTGCTACCTGGGATAGGCCCCTGTTGGCCCTGTCTAGTTTCTCAGTTGGATGATAGGTGTACGTTGGTTTGGTTCTAAGGTGTTAGTCTTTCTGTTGTGTTCTCGCTAAATTAAGGGAATCTGAGTGAGGCACACATGCTAGGCAACACGTGTGTTTTGTGTATGTGAAAGGTTAAACTGCAAACATGGTAATGTTAAACTTTTATTAACCTAGAGAACAAACTTTAGTATGAGCAAGGGACTGAAAGTACTTTGCAAAAATCTTAGACTGGGAAATAAAATGGCCATAGTTCTGGGCAGTAAGTTTATATATGCTCGGAATATATCATGATTTAACAATGGAATATATTCACATAAACAGTAACGTGATAAAAAATAACATCTTCCGTTCTACAAAACATTACTGATATCTGGTTGGATGACTAGAACACAGCTTTGGTTCCCAGACCTCTCCTCAAGAGCACCCCAGCTGTTCCATGGATTTATTGCATTTCATCACAAGATCACTTAATTAATTAAATAGGGAAATTGATTTCAAGACATGCATGGGTATATTGGTGGCTAACTGCAAATTTTGAGGTGACTTAAGGATAAACATGTGTATATATATACACTATATGGACAAACGTATTGGGCCACCTGCCTGTGCAATATCTCATTCCAAAACCAAGGTTATAACTAAGAATTTGGTCCTCCTTTGCCTCCACTCTTTGTGAAAGGCTTTACGCTGGATGTTTGAATATCGTTGGTGGGATTTGCTGCCATTCAGCCATAACAGCATCAGTGAGGTTGGTTATTGATGTTGGGTCATCGGGTCCCTTTCTACGTATTTATGTGGCCTATGACATCACAACTGAACTCTTGTTGTTTATAGAAGTTTGCACCTCACAATCACTTCACTTGCAGTTAACCAAGGCAGAAGTTTGATACTGACTTGTTGGGAAGGTGGCGTCTTATGATGGTGCCAAATTGAAAGTCACTAATCTCTTCAGTATGACCGATTCTGCCACGAGTGTTTATTGCTGGAGATTTCATGGCTGTTTGTGTAATTATACACCTGTCTCATTAATGAGTGTGGCTTAATTACCCAAGTCCAAAAGTATGTGAACCCCCCTATTAACTGGTGTCCCAATACTTTTGTTCATAATATAATAATAATAATAATAATAATAATAATAATGATATATAAAAAAAGGGGTTGGTATGTGTATGTTTATATCTTCCTCAACCTCAGGTCCTCTGCCAAAAGCCTAGGAGTTTGAGGGTTCTGCGCAGTATTTTTTAGCTGTTCGTAGAACTGCACTTTTCTGGACATAGACCACAGTTGTTGTACCTGAAATCTGCTGGAGCCACTCTCCAAATTTGGGAGTCATAGCCCCTAATTCTCCTATTACCATGGGAATATATATGTATATACATATATACAGTACTGTGCAAAAGTCTTGAGCCACTCCATCATTTCTTTATATTTTGCTAGGAAAATGGGACAACAGGTACAGTGATTTATTGTAATATCAGCTGATCATCTGTAATCCTGTGCACCCATTTCTTCACTGGTTCACGCCTTAAGTTAGATGGCTTTGTTATGCTTGAATGATTCATACGTAGGTCACTGTGTGGCT
>JAACJT020022879.1:0-29238 GCA_009936485.2 Gymnarchus niloticus | reverse complement strand
AATAAATGCAGCTTGTTTCTGGGTGTGGGCTTACCGATTTCAACGCATGTTTTCAGTTATCTGTTCAAACGCCCCCCCCCCCCCCCCCCCCCCCCCCGGCCACCCCCCCGCCCCCCCCCCCCCCCCCCCAGCATTCTCATGCAAATGAAAACACGCCCAGCGCCCACTGGTACAAAGTGGCCGCAGTCCTTGGATGATATGGGAGAATCCCTGAGCGCCTGGAGATGTTAAAAATCAGGTGGAGGAGGAGGAGGGAAACGTTTAGCTGGGGAAGGCAAGCGGTTATCGCTCCCAGATCAGCTTTAGGGTGCTCTTTATTCAGTGACTCTGCGTGGTTTTGTAACACTGTTTAGGTCACTTCATAAATCCTCTTATCCAGTCGGGCCATACCATGTCACCTCTCCGACCATCCCCTGTGTCCGCACCCCCTCTACAGGTACACCTGCCCATGGAGGTGGTGCAGTCCGGCATTCCTCCCGTCTATTCCTGCACAGCCCACTATGTGGAGATGCTTCTCAAAGCCGAAGTTCCCCTGGTCTCCTCCGCCTTCCGCATGTCCGGCTTCACCCCCTCCCAGGTGAACCGCCATCCCACCCCGCCCAGTTCCAAATATCGTTCCTGGTTTGCAGTCAGTGTGATCCGCTGGTGCGTGCAGGCACTTCTCCATCTCCAAGGTGACCTTGTATCCACTCGCCTGTTTCCCTCGGTGACAGCGCACGTTCCTGGCATGCACTTCAGGGTGTCGCTGAAGGTTCTCTTTCCAAAAGACTGTCTTCCTGCGTCCTTGATCACCACAGCCCTTGAGGAATTTTAACTAAGAAAAAATATTCCCTGAAACTTCCTCTCTCTCTTTGTTCTCCTGTCAATCATTTTACCTTTGCAAGGTGTTTCCTTTGCTACATTTTCTATGTGAGTTTCAGCCGGCACGTCATTTGGGAAATCTTTCAGATCCATCAGTTGTTAATAAATACCGTCACTACCAATTGGAAAGTACAAACTGACAAAGTTGATGCCCCCTCCTCCCAGAAACTCTGTGTATAGATCACAGTGGCCCACCCATGAACAGTTACCCCTGGGTCAGATATTAATGCAGTGCTTACTCCCTTTATTCTATGTCGTTCAGATTGCTTCCACGGCACAATGAGTGCCTTCAGAAGAGAAAACGTTTTATAAAGGGGTAGATGACTGTATGCAACTCTGGTTTTATACTGAATACTTATTCGACTGATTCTGTTAATTTTAATGGGTACCGGATGGAATTTAACATTGAGACCTCGTTATCTTCCAGGGATATCCTTACAGTCCCGATTTTAGATGAAGCAGAAAGGGCTCTGTGCATGGAAGCTGTTTTTAAATCAACGTTGAGACACGTTTGTCTTTTTTCAGCAGCTGATGTGTTTTTGTATTGCTTTTTTAAATTAAATAACTTCTTAATACTCTAATCGCATGAGATTGATTTTCATTTATTTTTGTATTATTATTATTGGCTTGCATAACTGTTTTTGTGCTAGCAACCTATAATTTTTCTCGATCAATTCTGATTACCCCATTCACGGGAGCAGCAGGCGTGCCAATAAATCGTGAGTCTGTCTGCCGCCGGACCTGCTGCTCTCGATCCGCCGCCTGGGTGGCACTTTGAAACTTTTTATGTCATTCATGTAATATGTAGGTCAGTTCAAAGCGGCTGGGACAAAAAAATGGAAAATGAAAAGAAGCATTGAAATTGAGGGGCTTGTAGAAAAAGGGTGCTCCTCGGAGTGCTGAAATCGACTGTCACCTCCATCAGAAAAGGCAGACATTTCTGTGCACTTCAGCGCGCCGTTGAAATTCAGCTCTTGGCAGATGCTTGAAAGTTGCCGTGAGAAATATTCGGAGAAAATTGTCTTGTGCCAGGCAACGGTAACGGGGTGAGAGTGGAGCAGCGGACTGACCTGGATTCTCACCGTGCCGGTGAATGGGAAGAATGGAGAGGCTACTCGCTCTCAAAAAAGTTATTTGAAGGGAGCCCCTAGCAGAAAAGGGAATTTTTATTGCGTTCATGAAGTCCAAGGAACATAGGTAGCAAAAAAAAGCGATTTACATCTAGTTTTTCCCTTAAAAAAAAAAAAAAGTGATGCCCTGCCAGTAGATTTATTACAAATTTTAACCACTAAAATGATTTGCGATCATGTGGGTTTGTATCAGATAAAAAAAAAAAAAAAAAAGTTTGTAGTCTGTTAAACGTAGAATTTCATCTTTTCTAGGTGAAAGAATTCAATTGTTCATTACAGGGCTTTTTTTTTTATTCTCTGCTGGTTCCTGTAAGCTGTGCCTCAGTAGTTACACAGATATTAGATGAATTTTTGGAGAGTGTGAGAAATCAATATTCTGAAAAGGTGTCTCATCTTTTTTTTTTTTTTTTTGTCTTTCTTTGCTTAATTTAGATAAGATTTACTTATTTTAAGGCATTCTAGATAAATGGCAGCTATAAAGAAGTAATCTGCCCTAAACCGGCGCAAATGCTTTTCAGTAAGATATGATGCATGTCTGCTTTTTGCTTAATTCCGGGGCCGTCTGTCACGTTTGGATCCCACAGTACTAACTAGGAGGAGCAGGCGGAAGGTGAATGCACACATGGATGGATGGCATTGGGGAGATCAGTAGTCCTCTTCGTATGCCAGCCTTCCTCCCTTTCCACTGGTGAGTTCTCCTGAAGTAAAAATAGACCGGCTCTGAAGCTGCCGTCTTTCCCTTCCGTAGATCTGTCTGCAGTGGCTGAACCAGTGCTTCTGGAACTACCTGGACTGGCCGGAGATCTGCCACTACGTGTCCACCTGCGTGGTCATGGGCACCGACTACCAGGTGTACATGTGCGTGGCCGTGTTGAAGCACCTCCAGCAGCCCGTGCTGCAGCACGCCCAAACGCAGGACCTGCAGGTGTTCCTCAAGGTGAGCGAGGCAGCCCACCTCAGCCACATGAACACGGACACCCACTTTAACAGTGCCCACAGTCAGAGCTTTTGTTGAAGTTTATTTTTCCCCACCAATGCCTTTCTTTGAGCTCCTGCCTAACAGTGTGTGGCTCAGCGGGTTTAGGGTTTTATGCCCCTGTCCAGAAGGTCATGGGTACCAATTCTGTGGCTGGCAGTGTAATAAACAGGACCCTTTAACCTCAGTGGCTCTGGGGGGTGTGATGCTAGTTTACTCTGCTCACTAAACCAAGGCTTTCCTCACTTGTAAGTCATTTTGGACAAAACCGTCCACTAAATAAATGTTAATGTACTTCTACTGAGCCACTCATCTCATATACTTTATTACTAAAATCATCTGCTAATTCACAAACGTGCACATTTTATGTGATCTGGGTAGCTCTGACTGAGGAGCAAGGTCAACAGAAAATAACTGAAGATTCAGTACAATTGCGAGAAGATTGTTCAGCTAATTTGGTTCAAGGAAAGCGTAGCTCCATGTCTCAGGTACGCAAGAGCAAAATTGCTGCCCATGTTTATGAGGCTTATACATGGCACGGGACACCCGTACCTGAATTTTTAAAAGCTTACAGCTTTTGTTTGTGGTGCACGCCCCTTATTACACCTGAATTGGTACTTCTGTGAGTGAAGTGGTACCAAGAGGACCAGCAATGTTCTCCTGAGGGCTGAACGGTGTCACATGGCCACACAAGACACCCCTCACAGGCCATGAGAACTTTGCTCCTAACAGTGAAGAGTTCTGGTGTTCCAGCTGTGGTGTTGGGTGCATTTTCTTGCCGCAGTTTGGCTCAGTGTAACCTTATCGGATTAACCACCTCCTCTAAGTGCAAAACCATTCTGAGAGGTCATGTTTCATGGTGAAGCGACTCTCCCAGTGAGAGTAGAATCGTCCAGGGTGACATGGATGGATGCTGGCTGCTTTGGTGAGTGTAATAGCAAGGTCAATGGTATTCCATGAATCCTTCAAGAACGGAAGCACCAAATGATGCAATCTCACGGTTCTCTAGCAGAGTTGCAAATTGCTGGAGATTCTAAGCCAAGGTGCCTTGAGGCTGCTCTGGGAACTCATAGAACCCTATTGGGGGGGCGTCTCTTAATTTATGGCTGGAGTTTGTATCTGCTAGTAAATCACTGGAACCCTCAGTTCACTTTTAAAGTGGCAGTCACATTGTTTTGCCCTCTGGTTTATGGTAAGAGGACAGGAAGAGCAGATTGAGAGCCGGCATCAGACGCTACTGAAGATTTACACACATCTTAGAGCAGCCAGTGTGTCTGTACATCACCTGAATTAGAAACCAAAATTAGAAAATTAGTAGTTACGGTTGTCCTCATTTGGATGTTCAGTGTGGTAGAGGACATTATGGGTAACTCAAGTATAGCATAAAACTAATCCAAATAAAGGTTTTCTCTATTCCTGTGTAGTATTTTTTTTTTATTCAAAAGAAATAACTTGTCACTCGTCAAAGACACATGTTCACTTTTCATGTCACGGCTTTCGAAGGCCTGTCAGATGATGTCTTCCAAAGGATCTTCATTCTCCTCGTTGCTTCCTCCCGATTAAGGTGTACGGTGGTGTGCCTCTGATTTCTTTCCCATTTACATTTCAATTAATTTGGTAAATGTTTAATTGTGCGTGCACGGTTCTTTTCAGGTGGTGACGAGATAAGGAAGCGAAGGTAACTGGCTGCTCATAAAAGGATTTGAATGGTCGCAATCAGCGGAAAGAAAAGCCGAATCCTTGAAGAAAGTCGCAGTTTTCCTTTCTCACTCTTTATCATTTTAACTGGATGACTAATTGCTTTAAATGAGTCTGCTTTCAACAGAAGGTCATACGTGTGGTTTTTCACCTGTGGTTTATTTGAAAGTTCTCCGCATGATTCCAATATAGCACTTTGATTTTGGAATGCAGGAAGATTTGTGCTTTTTGGAATTTACATCAAGCAATCATTTCTATATAGACTACGTCGCGGCAGGAACGGTCCACCGAAAAGCTTTCTCAACATGGTGCTTTGGGGGGGGGGGGGGTGAGGCTGTGTGAAAGATTTTTTATTTTTTTTTTTATTAACATTTGTGTGTACTTGTGAGATGCTTTTATTTATGCTCTTAATGATTTACATAATTTATGCACAATTTTTATACTGGGTGTGGACGTGTATAACTACGGGTAATTACAAAACTATGAATTAAGTTGCTTACTACTGAGATTACGCTAATTAAATGAAATTCCTTTGGTCTTCTACAAGCTTTTTGTTGGTGCCATCACACGTTAAAGCAGGTGCCGCTTCAGAGTCCGCAGTTTTGCTGTTTGTTAGGCTGCACAGGAGGTGGCGTTTATCGAGCTCGCACCCCAGAATCCCCCTATAGACGCCGCTTTGCGGCCTTGTCCCCGTCCATCAAGTTGTTATGGCACGCGTCCGATTCCAGTTCGCGTTTAACCTGTATTGGGAATTCTGGACTTTTTGGTGTTTAAAAATCAGTTCGTTTATCGGAAACCAATCTTTGCACAACTACAGTTGTGGAAGTTGCACTGAAGGGTTATGTAGGAAGCCCACAAAGAAGAAGGTCTCCTGCAAGTAGATTTGAATTAGGGTGCTTTACAGCTGTAATATTTTCAAACAAGTATTGTTGCATGGCTAATAATGAAATATGCATTATATATCATTAAGAGAGGGACATGTCTAATATTCTGGGTTCGATCTTGAAATTTTCACAGCTACCAGTGGAATATAAAGGTGTGAAACAAATATTCAAACTTTTGCTTATGCATGTAAAAACATCAGGGTACTCGTTTCCTAATAGGAGGAGGCCATCCAAGGATTCAGAGTGAGTGATTACCTGGAGTACATGGAGAGCCTGGAACGGAGATACAGGACAATGGTGCTGACAGACATGAAGTCTGTTTTCCTGAAATCCACGTAGGAACTCGAGGAACCTCGCCAAACCCTCATCCAAGTGGGTGCTCTTCGCATAGACGCGCTGCATTATACCACCAGGCCGAAGGAAGAGGAGTCTTTAGAGAGGGTAATGGCCGTGGGGTGGATCATTTTCCATCTTCTCTACATGTTATTGTACTCTGTTTTTTTATGTGGCTCTTTCTTAATATTCTCTGCAACTCCAGCTGTGAGATTTACCCACCGGACCAAACCCAGAGACTGATTGCAAACGGGCAGACAGGTATTTTGTTTGAAAACCACTTTAATTTCCTTAAGGAAAGAATGCTTGCTCAAATTAAAAACCAATAATCAAAACTATTGGCTGAAATGTAATAACGCTTTATAGTGCTACACACATTAACACCATTGTGTATCATAAACTATAATGAATGGGTTGTTTTTAGTACAACGATATACATGCAGACTCAAATATCGTAAAATGTTGTTTAAAAAGGATACAAACTTTCTCTTACTGGAAAAGTTCATACCCATGATAAAATATCCTATCTGTACATTCTGTATAAGTCAGTCTGCAAATCCAGGAAATTCTGAAGTCCAAATGACCCAGATGGACTTGTTATAGTGATAGATTTAATCTGTCATCTCCTTGAACTAATTGAATCAACGCGTTAGGCTTAACATTCAAAGCAGCAAGCTTACGCTGATGCCAATCCTCATGGCACTTAGCTGCGAGGTAACTGTTCTTGATACGGTAGATAATGGCTGCCATTCATCTTCCAACTGCTTATTGAGTACTGAGCCACAGGGGGGCCTGGAGCCGATGCCTGGGAGCACACAGCCTGGGTGGGGTGCCAGCCCATCACAAGCCAGTCGCATTTCCATTTCTCTTCCTCCTGTATAAACACATCGAATTAAGGTTGAAATGAGCAAAACTAACACGCATTTCAGGTTTCACGACGATATGCTCATTGAGGTTCTTACTAAGCTGGCTCACAGTTCTGGAGTTGAGGCAGTAAGTTTTCCAAAATGGTGGATTTATAAGCAGATGGACAAAATTGAATGTGCTTTTGCAGTAGTAGGCTACAACTGGCCTTATTAAAAAGGCCAGGGTCTGTAAAGAAAGGGGAAAAAAAAATTCACCAATGATGCAACTTGTGCCCAGTTTTAAAAAATGAAAAGGTTAGAGATGAAATGGTCCGTGAGCACTTCAGGAAACACTTAGTGTGACAGTGATCAATGTTTGGCACAGCACCGGGATCCTTTAGAGTCCTTTTGTGTTTAATCCCCAGTATATCAAGTTTCTGGTTACCTAAAGTGGAGCCCATTTTACACCTTCCCCTCCTGTGTGAAATGTAGTGTTTTTCCATCCTCTTTTAAATCGGCCAGTGCCAGCTCCCACACCGCATCTATCCATCCATCCACCCACCCACCCACCTATCTTCTATAACATACAATACTGGGACATGGTGACCCATAAACCAGCAAACAATGAACATTTTACAGAGATTCACATTTGTGGTTCCTGGGGTTGTTTTGCCCTTCACTGTCTTACAGTCATAGTAATATTCCACCTATAACGAAGCAGAAATTAGGGGGCAGACTTTTTTTAATTAAGCTGTTTTATGCTATGAATGCTATTAAAGTGGCTCAATGGACAGCCCTGTTGCCTCACACCTCCATGGTTGGGGTTGTGGCTCCATGCCTCTTATCTCTGTGTGTGTGTGTGTGTGTGTGTGTGTGTGTGTGTGTGTGTGTGTGTGTGTGTGTGTGTGTGTGTGTGTGTGTGTAATCTGCATGTTCTCCCCATGTTACATGGGTTTGCTTTGCATATACTGCTTTCCTCCCACAGTTCAAAGACATGGAGTCATGCGAACTGGTGTCTTTAAAATGCTCATAGAGTGTGAGTGTGTGTGTGTGGCCTCCGGTTCCAGCCTTATGCCGTCTGCTGACTGAGATAGGCTTCACCTCACTTGCCCCCCCCTTCCCAGGGACCCTGGCAGGACAAGTTCTTAAAAGGTGGAAGGATGGACATCTTGTTTTCCGTCAAGTCAGCGAGCTCATCCTGTTAAACTTACATTGAATGAATCAATCCACTTTGCTTTTGTTTAGCCCTTAGTGCCGTGGAATAAGGAGGAATTTGATGGATGAAAAAATGATTAATGGCACTTGCTCTTCTGCAAAAGGCTTGTTTACAGAAAAATAACAAAATGAGGTACATTAGGTATGGCTTTCTTCATTGTGATGGTAAGATTACAGCATGAACCTTGCTGAATTTTCTCTTTTAATGAATAGCTGATGAAATTTCAACTATTTTGTGCTGCAAAATCCATTTTTAAAGAAGCCTTTCGGTGTCGATGGAAAAGAATGCCAGTAAAGTAAAATCTGATCAGTCACCAAATTTGACTGCACTGGTTCATGCTGGCTGTGAGCATTCACACCTTTTTGAGTTTCTTCTATATTTTATACACCAGTTCACTTTCGGTAGTGATGCGTGTTCATAAATAAACTTTTGGAACAGAGAATCTGTGACACAGTACATTTCCATAGTAGATGCAGCTAAATTCACCAGGGTACTGTGACAGGTTTTCTTTAGTCTCTATCCTGTGCAGCCCTCTGACCAGCTTTACTGTGTTTAATAGGCTGTTTTTGTAAATTATATTAAGTGCCCCATCATAATGTTATTTTCCTGGTTAAACTGTAGGTAACTGCCTGTTCATGACTCCCTGAATGTTTAGTGTTGATCACGTCGTATATTGCAACCAATTTAATGCCTAGTTTGAGTAATTTGTGGCAGTAAGTAATTTAGGACTACTAATTTTGGTGTAATTAAAATGGTTTAATTTTAGGGCTTTGTGGCTTTTTTTCTTAGCCCACATAAATGTCATTCATCCCTTGTACTGCTTTTGATTCCTTCCGCTCTGACAAAAATCTACCACCTGGTGAAATGCAAATGTTCTCATTTTGATTGACACACATTGCTTAAGAACATAGCACGCACCTGACAGAGCTCCAAGGTGTCAACGTAGAAAAAATAATTTAAAAAGCGATTCCCTCAAATGCAATTTTATACTATGTACATGTCTTTCCGGCTCAGAAGTTTTGGTGTAAATAATGAACTCCATTGTTTTGTCCAATAGTCACAGAACAGTTATTCCAGAAATTGTGCACCACATAAACATAATGATTCTCATGTTTCTTTAAAGCATCATGTAATGCTTTTTACTTCATTTAGTAAGGAAAAAATACAAAAATTTGGCGTATGCATTTTTCTACGTCACGAGAAATTGCTACAAAATCCAATGCGATTGAGTAAAAGTTGCAGAGGCTCCCCCTTGTGGCTGATTGCAGACTTTGCCACTTTTGCAAGCCCTTTGCTTCATCAGTCGGTAAAGTAAATCTGTGGATTGGGCTCTCAGTGACCTCGTCGAAGCAATTTCACCACCTCTAATAATTAAAAGGAATCCTTACCAATTAACTGCTGACTGTAGTAGTGCTTGATTGTTTATTGATCTGAAATAAAAGTTACAATTCAGCACCATACTTCATTTCCTTTGAAATGGGAGGAACCAAAATGGGGGAGTCACCGTTTACCCTCACGTGTGTTAACGAGAGATGGGTGGAAGGGGTGGAGAATACATTTCAAATAGAGATTGCAGGAAGTACTATACAACGAGAAAAATCACGTTACATATAATGAGACACAAGCCAAGGCCTAAAAACACGATATTCTCAGTCTGCAGAAGGACAAAGCGGCATTATGAGCTCACCAAGCGCGTGACAGTGGCGTAAATGGACCCCCTGACGTGTCCCCACCCACCTCCACTCGGCTGCCACACTGCCAGATGTTGCCATTCCGTAGTACAAGAAGTGACACGGTTCCAAGACAGCGTGGAGGACGCCGACACTGATGCGTGCACTGCTATGCTTCATTCTGTGTGGCTGCCGTTTCCGCCATGCCACCCCTCCCCAGGTAAGCCACACTTTTCACCAGATGAGCAATGAGCCCAATTTCCAATATGCAGCCTTTTCTTGCCATTGGCAATGTTTCTACTGACAAAATCCTTGCAGGCTTGCGGCTAACGAGAGGTAATCCGCCTCAATGTTATTTAACACTCTGCAGTGGCTTATATGCAGCATGTACACATCCCTGAAAAATCACCTGATTCTACTGAAATCTGCACAGGCATCCATCTGCGTGTCAGTCACCCTCCATTTGGGCGCCTGTTATTCCCACACCTCCAAGCTCCTTTCAGCCATAAGACTCAGGCCTGGAGGTGGAGTAGCAGAAATCCCTTCTGTGAGGGAATTACTACTTGTGCTGCCTGTTGCGTCAAACCAAACGGTACCCTCTTACCACCAGAGACACGCCGCCTGCAACAGATGTACAAATTGACCGGTAGATTGCCTGCAGACACCGCCTGGCCTGAGGGTGGAGGTGAGCAGATCAATACCATATTAACCACACGGGATCCCGCGTCTGGCTTGGTTTCCCCCAGCGGCTGAGGTTGGGCACAGATATTGGCCGGTCATCTCGCCATTCAGTAAATCATCCTTAAAACAGCCCCCCGTCAGCACTCGTCACACCCCGCAAAAGACATCCACACCTCTGAGCAGCTCGTTAACCTTCGTCAGCGAGCCTGGTGGATCAAACCCAGTCTGAACCTTGGCAGCGTCTCTAGAAGGCCCATTTCCCCAAATTAAAAGTGCGGTATATCAGGGAGCCATCTCCCTTAATGAAAGCACGAAAAGCGCGACTTGCTCGCCCACGCATATAATGTACGCCAACGCGAGCCTGGTCCATGCCGCTGCCCAGTCAGTTGCATACCTGGCAGTTACCAGCAGGAGGAAAGATGCTTCAGAGCTAGCCGTAACAAAATTTGCTTCCATTAAGACGCGTTATCAAATCAGATGGTGGGCAGCT
Organism: Gymnarchus niloticus; assembly: GCA_009936485.2. NCBI lineage: Eukaryota > Metazoa > Chordata > Actinopteri > Osteoglossiformes > Gymnarchidae > Gymnarchus > Gymnarchus niloticus. The sequence goes on along the minus strand of JAACJT020022879.1, from coordinate 18,454 downwards.
GCACTTGCGCTGAGAGGATCTGGTTATATAATCAAACGAATAAAATGTACATATGCACAACCATTTCAATGGGTGCTGCTAGCTGTCTTGTCTGCGCTTCTGCATTTGTGTACCATTAAACACTAGGCTCGTAAAAACGTCCAGGCCACAGAAGAAGGCAGCCGTTGTTGTAGTAAACTACCGACTTTTTAGTGTGTGAGAAAGGAGCGAGCAAATCTTAAACCCAGCACGTTGCTTTATCTGTTTTGTTCTATTTGTTATGTTTTTTTTTTTTTAATAGTAAAGTCAAAGACTTATCGCTATTCCAGGCCAGGATGAAATGGGGGAAAAAAAATAAAGATTTGAAGAGCAGGGGTCAATATATTAACATCATCGGCAAGCTGTGAAGCCGACAGCTAAGTGATTCATGATTGACATTTTTAACGTATAAAAGTCAAATGCTGACAGGTAGGTGAGCAGGTACAGGCATCCCTATGTAACACTGATCTTCGAATGGACTATGAATGAGCTGGAAACATTTTTACTGACCTTGCAATCAGCTGTCATTTTCATGCAGCTAATTAAAAACACAAGGGGGGGGGGACACGAATTCAAATGCATAAACTCAGCACAAGGTATTAGCATTGTATGTCAAAGATTGAGTCGTATATGTGGTCAACCCCCAAAAAACCTTCTTTCACTCTACCTGAATGTAAAATCTCGCATTAGACTGATTGTATTCAAGGGAGGAAATGTCAGAATGGTGTCAGAGGGTAGTTCGACTGCACATCTGAATGTCGCAGCTCAGGGGACACGGCAGGGTGCAACAAAAGGTCATGACAACTGTGCTGCAGAGAGGCGCAGTCTTAACAGTTGCGTTGCGTGTGTCGGCCCTTTAAAGGTCACAACAGAATGTCATCTTGCTTATTTATTTATTAAATCGAACCCAACATGAACTTTATTTGGAAAATGGATCCACTCTAAATGCTTAGTTTTTCCCTTGTTGGGCAAAAACTGGAAAAAAAAAGAAAAAAATCCACCCGTTTCCTCTCAGCTCATTTTTCATTGGCTAAAAGCGTCGATCAGTCATTCACAGTTGCAATTCTTGGCTGTAGGTTTTCAGAAAAGATAGATATAAATTTGGTCACGGGAAAGCTGTATCGCTTTCTTGAACACGCGTTGCCTTATAGAGCAGAAGTGTGGCTGCAGATAGAAGCCAGGAAGAAATCTGAGATGTGCTGTTTTAGCCCTGGATGCCTCTCAGATGTTAGTGGATGAGATAGTGACATAGAAGCAGGATAAGTGCTGGCTTTAATGCAAAGCCTTGGCCGTTAAGGGTTAAAGACCCCGAATTTTATCATAATATTTTAGGTAACAGTCCTAAACTGTGTAAATTAAGTAAATAAATAAACCTTTTGTGTAAGTAAAGACTTATCTTCTTTTCACCTTTTTTTTTTTTTTATTACATCTTACAGGTTGGTTCCACTCTACACATCCAGGGTTGGGGGTTTGAATCCCTCCATATTTTAATTTTCTTCCTGTGCTTCTGGAATATCTTCTAGATATTCTAGTTCCTTCCCATGGTCTTAAAAAATGCAACTAGGCAAACTGATTTCTCTAAATTGCCCACAGTGATTGACTGGCACACCATCTAAGGCAGACCCTTCCTTCCTTCCTACCTTAAGTTCCAGGCCTTCTGCAGTCTTGTGCCAGTTAAAGATAGAAAAACTTACAGATTCAGGATGAACCCTGCATGTCTTAACAGCTCAGAATATTGAAAGGAGCCATATTTTTCCTTCACATTCATGCTGATTTTGAGCTGCGGCGTAAATGTCCACAGGTTGGGCTGCCCAGCATCTCAGCATCATGTAATATGTATAACTGTGGTGTATGACTGAGCCGTCAAATAATAAATCACTCAGTTCCAAACGTGCTTAGCTGATGAGGTGTGTAGGTGTGAAGACCTGACTGGTGAAAGCATGCTCAAGCCATTGCTGGAGCAGCATTTGCACCAGGTTATGTAATTGCTGCATTGTTAGCTAAGGTGGCGCCGGCTAAGATAGACACAGATGTTCGGCATTGTTCGATTTGATGGATAAAATTGAATTAAACAAGGACCTTTTTTCTTTGCAGACAGGAGTGTCCTTTTAGTGTGGGTTGTCGTGTGCTTCTCTACGGGAGTGGAAGGCGGACGAGAGCTAAGAGGTGCTCTTACAGTTTAGAGACTTCTTTTTCTCAATCTCTGTCATCCCGTTAGCTGCATGTGTCGACTGAGGACAATAGGTTGAGTCTTTTCTGCACAATGACCATTTTTTTTCTCCCAAGTTTTAGTACAACGGGTGAAATGTAGAGCTGATGCCACACTACTGTTCTCATTAAAGCTGGGCAAAAGGACTGTTTTCGGTTTTTTCAACCTGACGAAACCCATTAGTTTTACTGACTTACCAAATACACTCACTGGCTACTTTATGAGGTACATTAGGTACACCTGTTCAACTGCTTGTTAAAGCAAATATCTAATCAGCCAATCACCTGGCAAAAGCTCAGTGCATTTAGGCATGTAGACATAGTCAAGACGATCTGTTGAAGTTCAAAACAAGCATCAGAATGGGGAGAAAAGGTGATTTAAGTGACTTTGAATGTGGAATGGTTTTTGGTGCCAGACAGGCTGGTTTGAGTATTTCAGAAACTACTGCTCTTTACACACAACCATCTCTAGGATTTACAGAGAATAGTCCAAAAAAGAAAAAACCTTCCAGTGAGCAGCGCTTCTTTGGGCAAAAATGCTTTGTTGATGGCAAAAGTCAGAGAAGAATGGCCAGACTGGTTCAAGCTGATGGAAAGGCAACAGTAACTCAAATAACCACTCGATACAACCAAGGTATTCAGAAGTTGTTCTTGTTAGGTGCCGTCGAGTCAGTTTTGACTCGTAGCAACCCTGTGTACAACAATTGTTGTACACATTGTCCGATCCTGAGCCATCCTCACTGTTTTTTCCAAGTTTGAACCCATTGTTCCAGCCACTGTGTCAATCCACCTTGTGCAGGGCCTTTCTCTCTTCCGCTTTCCTTCTACTTTACCGAACATGATGTCCTTTTCCAGAGATTGCTCCCTCCTGACCACATGTCCAAAGAATGTGAGCTGCAGTTTCGTCATCCTCGCCTCTAACAAGCATTCTGGATGAACTTCCTCCAACACAGATCTGTTTGTTCTTTTGGTGGTCCATGGTATATTCAGCATTCTTCGCCAGCACCATAACTCGAGAGCGTCAATTCTTCGTCAATCTTCCTTATTCATTGTCCAGTTTTCACACCCATACGAGGCGATTGAAAATACCATTGCTTGGATCAGACGCACTTTAGTCCTCAAAGACACATCCTTGTTTTTTAACACTTTGGAGAGGTCGTTCACAGCAGATTTTCCCAGTGCAGTACGTCGTCTGATTTCCTGACTGCTGCTTCCATGGACATTGATTGTAGATTGAAGTAGAATGAAATCGTTCACAACTTCAGTCTGTTCTCCGTCTATCATGATATTGCATGCTGATCCAGTTGTGAGGATGTAATCCATATTGCAGACTGTGGTCTTTGATTTTCATCAGTAGATGTTTCAAGTCCTCTTCGTTTTCAGCAAGCAATGTTGTATCATCTGCATATCTCAGGTTGTTGATCAGTCTTCCTCCAATCCTGACGCCATGTTCTTCTTCGTATAGTCCGGCTTCATGGATGATTTGCTCGGCGTACAAATTGAATAGGTATGGCGAAAGAATACAACCTTGACGCACACCCTTCCCAACTCTAAACCATTCAGTATTCCCTTGTTCTGTCTGAACAACTGCCTCATGGTTCACGTACAGGTTCCGCATGAGGATGATTAGATGTTCTGGGATTCCCATTCTTCGCAAAGTTATCTATAATTTGTTGTGATCCACACAGTCGAACGCCTTTGCATAGTCGATGAAGCACAGGTAGACGTCCTTCCAGTATTCTTTGCTTTCAGCCAAGATCCATCTCACGTCAGCAATGATGTCTCTCGTTCCATGTCCTTTTCTGAATCCCACTTGCACCTCTGGTAGCTCTCTGTCAATGTACTGCTCCAGCCACCTTTAAATTGTCTTCAGCAGGATTTGGCTTGCGTGAGATATCAGTGCTGTTGTTTGGTAATTCCCACATTCTGTTGGATCACCTTTCTTTGGAATGATCACAAATATCGATCTTTTCCAGTCGGTAGGCTAGGTAACTGTTTTCCAGATTTCTTGGCATAGATGAGTGAGCGCTTCCACAGCTGCATCCGTTTGTCGAAACATTTCAACCGATATTCCATCAATTCTTGGAGCCTTGTTTTTCGCCAATGCCTTCGGCACAGCTCCGACTTCCTCCTTCAGTACCATCGGCTCCTGATCATATGCTACCTCCTGGAATGGTTGAGCATCATCCAGTTTTTCCTGGTACAGTGACTCTGTGTACTCCCTCCATCTTCTTTCGATTCCTTCTGTGTCATTTAATGTTTCGCCTGTAGAATCCCTCAGTGTTGCAACTCGAGGTTTGAATTTCTTCTTCACTTCTTTCAGCTTGAGAAATGCCAACCGTGTTGTTCTTCCTTTCTGGTTTAACAGCTCCAGATCTTTGCACATTTCATTGTAATACCTTGCTTTGTCTTCTCTAACTGCTCTTTGAAATTTTCTGTTCAGCTCCGCCAATTCCTGACTTTTTCCTTTTGCTTTGTTTTTCTACGTTCAAGAGCAATTTTCAGGGTCCCCTCTGACATCCACTTTGGTCTTCTCTTCCTTTCTTGTGTTCTTAGTGACCTTTTGCTTTCTCCATGTTGATGTTGTTCCACAGTTCGTCTGGCGTTCGATCGTTTGTGCTCAATGCATCAAATCTATTTTGGAGGCGGTCTCTAAATGCAGGTGGTGTATGTTCGAGATCGTACTTTGGCTCTTGTGGCATTGCTTTAATTTTCTTCAACTTCAACTTCAACTTGCATATGAGCAGTTGGTGGTCTGTTCCACAGTCGGCTCCCGGTCTCGTTCTCACTTTCGAAATTGAACTTCTCCATCTTCTCCTTACACAGATGTAGTCAATCTGGTTTCTGTGCATCCCGTCCGGTGAGGTCCATGTGTACAGTCTCCGTCTATGTTGATGGAAAAATGTGTTTGTGATGAATCAGTCGTTGGTTTTGCAAAATTCAATCACGCGGTCCCCGGCATCATTCCTATCTCCAAGGCCGTATTTCCCAACTACCCATCCTTCTTCCTTGTCTCCCACTTTTGCGTTCCAATCACCAGTGATTATTAGTACGTCTTGACTGCAAGTTTGATCAATTTCAGCCTGCAGAAGTTGGTAAAAATCTTTAATTTCCTCATCTGTAGCCTTAGTGGTTGGTGCATACATTTATATAATAGTTGCATTGACTGGTCTTCCTTGTAGGCGCATAGATATTATCCCGTCACTGACTGCGTTGTACTTCGACATATCTTGAGATGTTCTTCCTGCCGATGAGTGCGACACCATTCCTCTTTGATTCCTCAGTCCCAGAGTAGTAGATCATATGATCGTTCGATTGAAAATGACCAAAGCCAGTCCATCTCAGCTCACTGACGCCGAGGATGTTGATATTGATGCGTTCCATTTCATGTTTGACAACTTCCAATTTGCCCACGTTCATGCTTCTCACATTCCAAGTCCCGATTATTAATGGGTATTTGTAGTTGTTTCTCCTCATTTTGAGTCGTGCCACATCAGCAAATGAAGCTTCTGAAATATTAGATTTTAGTCCATTCACGTCATTTCAGTCAACTCTTCTTTGAGGAGGCAGCTCTTCCCCAGTCACATATGGAGTGCCTTCCAACCTGGGGAGCTCATCTTCCAGCACTATATCGGACAGTATTTCATTGTTATGCATGGGTTTCCAATGGCTAGTTTTCTTTTTTTCAGAAGTGGATTGCCACATCCTTCTTCCTAGTCTGTTCTTAGTCTGGAAGCTCCGCTGGAACCTTTCCACCATGGGTGACCCTACTGGTGTTAGAAATACCAGCAGCATAGCTTCCAGTATCACAGCAACGCACAAGCCCCCACAGTACGACAAACTGACAGACGAGTGGTGGGTATTCAGAAGAGCATCTCTGAATGTACAACACGTCAAGCCTTGAAGCAGATGGGCTACAGCAGCAGATCATCACACCAGGTACCACTCCTGTCAGGTAAAAACAGGAACCTGAGGCTACAGTAGGCATGAGCTCACCAAAATCGGACAATGTGAGACTGGAAAAACGTTGCCTGGTCTGATGAGTTTAGATTTCTGCTGCGACATTCAAATGATAGGGTCAAAATTTGGCATAAACATGACAGCATGGATCCATCCGGCCTTGTATCAGCAATTCAGACTGATGGTGGTGGTGTAATGGTTTGGGGGATATTTTCTTGGCACTCTTTGGGTCCCTTAGAGCCAATTGAGCATCGCCGAAACACCACAGCCTACCTGAATATTGTTGCTGACCATGTCCCTCCCTTTGTGATTACAGTACACCCATCTCCAAATGGCTATACTTTAAGCAGGACAACACACCATGTCACAATCTCATATAATTTCAGACTGGTTTCATGAACATGACAATGAGTTCACTGTACTCAAATGGCCTCCACAATCACCAGATCTCAATCTAATAGTGTACCTTTGGGATGTGGTGGAACGGGGGATTCTCATTATGAAGGTGCAGCTGACAAATCTACAGCAACTGAGTGATGCTATCATGTCAATATGGACCAAAATCTCTGAGGAATGTTTCAAGCACCTTGTTGAATCTATGCCACGAAGAATTATGGCTGTTCTGAAAGCCAAAGGGGGTCCAACCCGGTACTAGCAAGGTGTACCTAATGAAGTAGCCGGTGAGTGAATACTGAGTCCTGTATTCTGTTGGGTTACTTATGGTTAAGATTAGGAATGGGTTAGGGTTGTCATATATACAAACATAATTAAGATTAGGATTAGGCCCATAGAAATGAATGGAAGGTCTCCGTAAGGTGAGAAGAATGAATGTGTGTGTGTGTGTGTGTGTGTGTGTGTGTGTGTGTGTGTGTGTGTGTGTGTGCGCGTGTGCGCGTGTGCATGCTCTATGATGGACTAGCATCCAGGGTGAAATCTGCCATATGCAATGTGCTTTCCGACTTTCTCCAGGCTCACCATGGCCTGGTGCTAGATAACTAGTTAGAGGATGGATGGATGGTTGATATAAATATTCACTTTGATTATGAGTAATATGTTAGATGTGCCGTGCTGTAGCTGAAGAGAGATGTTTTCACTTGTTTATTGCTAACTGGAATGTAATACTATCACCTCATTGCAGTTTGACGTGTTTTTCAAACTACATACAGGATCACAGCTGGGTTATGGTACGTGAAAGGGGTTGTAAAATGATAAATATTTCAGGGTGGAATAAATGGTTTGACTTCTCCCATATGCATAATGTTCTTTAACGACCTTTAGGTCTTACAATGTTGAGACAAAAATGTTTTATCTGTACCTCCTGATATCGCTTTTATATTCAACTAAACCAGGAATAAAATTGGGTCCCTTAAATAATCTGTAACTTATGCAGAAAAGGTAGAATGTGTTTTTTTTTTTTATTATTCCACTGCTAAGCATATTTGGTAATTTATGCAATCAGAAGGATTTTTTTTGTAGTGTGAAGGTCATCTTCAAAATAAAACTCACAGGGCAACTGTGGCCTAGTTCATCGTGGCAGGCGTTGAAAAGCACAGAAGTTCCCGTCTCTGCTGCAACCCCAAGTCAATAGATCAGAGAAACACAAATTAGCTGCCCTCGTTCATCATGACGGCCCTCTTCCCCAAGGCTTCAGGACTTGCTTCTTCTAACCATTCATCAATACGGCCCCCTCAGGCTCTGGTACACATCTTCCATGGAAACTTTTTGTGAGAAATTAATCAAGATGTCACAAAGGATGAGTGGAGCAACACAAGAGGCAATCTCAGAAGCACACCAGAGAGGTCCCTCATGCGAGTCATGTGGGGAAATTAGACTGATAACGACAAGGACTCTCAGACATGCACAGTCCGTAAAATGCGAAGCGATGCGTTAGGTGGTCCTCTAAGTAACATCTGAACATAGGCGCAAGCTGTCATTAGCTCGATTACGGCTAACCTGTGCTACTTCCTTTGACAACTTTTCATTCTCTGATGGGTCCTCACCGTTTCATTAGTGGCAATCAATAAAGCCAACGCGGTTCGATGGTTTCCGACGTAAACACATGCAAATTTGACTTAGTGGGGCACCCCCCCCCCAAGAGAAGAGAAAGGTCGCCTCGTTCCGCATCACCATATTCTGGAACAGTAATGGGACCGTGTCCCACCTGTCCAAAGCAGGCAGATGATCATCACTCTGTAATCCAGTGACTGGAAACACGAGCCGTTGCTCTGCAGAGGGGTGACGCTCGCTGATGAGGAGTACCACCTTTGCAGCTTGGCTGTCCATCCGCCTGTGAGCAGATAAGGAGAAGGCATGGCTGACTGAGATAGTCATTAAGTGTATTGAGAACAGCCTGCTCCCTGTGTAGTTGCTGCCAGTATGTGTATATTTCAAACTGTAGCGATTTGTATGCAAAATAATCTCACCTTTCTAGCAAATTGGCATTTAAATTCATTCAATTAACTGGCCTATGAAAACTATGCACTGCCCTTGCTGACATTTTACAAGATGGCATTAAAACAAACACAACCTGTATGGCCATACACGTGCTACAGAACTTACTGGGTGCTCAGTGGCTCATGCCAGCATGGGGAGGGGGCAAGTCAGCCTGGATATGTTGACAGGCTGGCCAGTCCCCCCTCAGGGACAAACCCTGACCCTGTTGCAGATAAGAAGTGTCACTTCTCCAATTGCCACCATCTTGAACAAAACTGTAGCATGTCGTCTGGGAAAAACAAATAAAGAAACAAGCAAGCAGGCCAACAATTTAATGGAGTTATGGATCAGAAGAGATGCCCTCATAGGTCAAACATGGAGTCAGATATGGCAGAAGCTGCCTATTGGGTGGTTTTATTTACTTATTTTTTCTTTTTGACATATAATGAAACAGATAGATCTATCCTCAAAATGAAAACCCTTTGGGATCTAATAGTGTGATGATATTCTTTTCTCACACAATTTGCATCCCACCCTTTTATAAGATTCCTTTGTTTTGTACAAATTCTCCTGGAAAATAAAGCAAAAATTGCTCATCACTTTAATAAATAAATAAATAGAGTTGCAAATAAATAAATAATGATGTTGCCAGAAGCAGCTGAGCCTGGCCATTTTAAAAATAGGAAAGTAACACGGGTCTTAAGACAGAGCCATTAATTTGGATGTGCATTCACCAGCCTTGGAATCCCTGCGAAGTTCAACACGGTTCTCTGATTATCCCAGAACTAATTAATGATGAGCCGCCAGCATCTCCCAGGTCGAGTGATTTGAGTTACAATGAGCCTACGTGTCTCCGGTGAAAGTGAGCCTCTCCTTGCTGGGCTCTCGCCTTGGGCTGTTCCTCGGGTCCGGGCGACCCTCCGTGCTGAGGTCATGTGGAACAACTTAATGGTTTGTTTTCCGTGTAGCATCAGAAATGCAGAAGCTGGTCGGCAGAGCAGAATACACACTCCACATGAAAAATGAATGACTATTTTAAATGTGCAGGACACTGGGGAAAATGCCTGGAAGATACCTTACACCAAGGCCACCATGGGCTGGCCAAACCCAGCTACGGATACACCTCTGCTGTAATGGTGTCCTTTCTTTTTCCCTGAGTTTGAAACTCAGATGTTCTCCCATGAGCAGGGAATCGGTTTACAGGTTTTGTTCTTCTGATCGGGAGGCACTGAAAACGTAAAACAAACCTCCACCATACTGTAAGGGCTAATGAATCATAGCAAGGCGTAAGGAACTGTACCTCTGTGTGGCTGAAGCCAAATGACCGAAGATGAATTAACGCTAATGTCCAGCTGGAAACGTTTAAATCCCCAAACTCCATAGCTACAGCTGTGTAAGAGACACTTGAAGGATTTGAATCGTAGGAAACTTCTGTCTTTAGAACCGCTAAAATCAAATATCAATTAAGATGAAAATTATTGTTTGTAAATGAGAAAAATAACTTGATCAACAGCACCATGTGAAATAGGAAGCCTCACAACATAATCACTTATTGATTACAACTGGTAGCATTTTCTAAATGCCTAATAGCGACTGGAGGAAAAATAATTCAATACCTTACCATGGGCTTCTCACAACAGCTTTGCAATTCATCTGATTTTAATTATATATCTAGTGAGGAAATTTGCATCCACACAATATCAGTAATTACTAAGAGACCAAGGGAAGCAGTTTATAATTTCAGTATTTCTCGCGTTAAATGACACATGGGCACTTAGTGGGTGAGCGAAATACTTCTCGCTTTGCCGTGTCTTCATCTGAGCAAATAATTCACTTTGTGTAATTCCATGATATTGAAAAAGAGTAATAAACATAATCACCAGACATCTGAGCCTCTGTTCTCCTCTTAAATAGTCAGGGGGAAAATGGCTCATCTTTCTATCGAGTCTTTGCATTCTACGGCGGTAGCTACATTCCTTATGTACTGTATAGTGAAAGCCTTAAATTATCTGAGAGGGATGTTAAGCAGGTGGACTGACTTCTTTTGCTTTTCAAGTCATCTGAAGTTCTTGGTAAAATACTGGTTTTTATTCATTCGGTTGTTTGTCTGTTTTACGATGTTTACAGGCTTTCTATAAACATGAAAGGTAGACGCAGCGTACTGAGGAAGTCATGTAATGAGTATGTACACTATATGGCCAAAAGTGTGTGGATACTAATTAACAAGGGGGTTCACATACTTTTGGACTTGGGTAATTTAGTCATTCTCGTTGCTGACACCGGTGTATAATTATGCTGTTATGGCTGAATGGCAGCAAATCCCACCAACAATGTTCCAACATCTAATAGAAAGCCTTCTCAGAAGAGTAGAGGTTATTATAGCAGCAAAGGGAGAACCAGATTCCTATTTATACCCTTGGTTTTGGAATGATTCACATGTCCACATACTTTTGGCCATATAGTGTATACCAGCTGCATGGTAGGACTAGTTGCTAATAGTTCCTTGTGGATTGTGAATAAAAAACCAGTTCAGGAGAGAATATGTGGGTGTTGTTTTCATTGTTACTTCAGCCCATGTCAAAAGATATGAAATGTGTGATGTGTGGAGTTTAAAAAAAACTATTTTAGATTTACTTCTGCCAATCATCTTAGCCTGAGGTACTGGCCCTGAATCCAGCATATGGGCATTTTTCAACAACAACAGTCGGAGGCCTGGAGGCTCAGGCCTCGTAAGAGTGAGCTGCTATAAATGAACAATTATAAATTCCTCTTCTTTAAGAGCTGTGTGTAATTTTGTAGAGCGTAAATGATGCCAAACACCGGCAAATTATTCACAGTTAAAAGAGGAATTCCTGATGCATGAAGCTTAAAAGCTTCTGAGAAAACTGAAGCAGCCGGACACATTTGACCTACTCCACAGGTAACAAGATGGATCCTTCTAACTTTCAAGGGGAGAGGTCTGCCACCGTGTGTAGTCCTTAGGGAAACCTTTTCGATTATGAGGGCTTGGTGAATGTAATATATTCCTAGTGACAGTTATGGAGACAAGGTGGCCCCTGCACCCTGGTTATTGTAGCTGAGCAGGAAACCTCCATTACTTCCATTTATCTAGGTGACAGTAATGTGCCGACAAAGGCACCTGAAAGTGGAAATGTGAGACAGGCAGGCTCCTGGACGATGCAGCTACCACGGGGGCCTCAGAGTCCGTGGCCCTGACACACTGCCGTGATTTGTGTTGGCTCCAGCAGCAGCACCGAGTACCTGGCCATTTTAGGTATTCGTATATACTGCAATACAAAAGCTGCCTTCCCACTGGAAATCTACAGGCATGACTGTATGGTTGCTTATCTGGAGGCGCTGTCCACGAAAATATGCTGTAATTGGTTCAGTATTTATGAATAATATCTCCTGTCTAGCAAAGGTGGTTCTAGGGGGTAGCCAGGGGGGCCAGTAAGCCCCTGTCAATTGTCATGACCCCCCACATTGGCCCCGCTAGATGAGAGTTTGTATTATTAACTTGTAATTTGATTGGTGGCACCACAGCCTTTTTGTTTTTTCTTCTTATCCAATGTGCCCCCCAATCCTGAATGGTCTAGAACTGCCATTACTATATAGAAGAAAGAGAACGTGTACAAATCTAAGAACAACGTAACTAACAGCAGGTAACATTTAAAAACTGACAAATCGTCAAGCAAATGCTACAGAATCACTTATAATTAGCTTACTGAGCATTTGAATAAGACGATTAAAGTCTCCCAAAGCCCAGAACTAAACATTTTTAAAAATCACCCACAGTAGGAGTGGGATTCGAACCCCCAATGCTGGAGGTGTGAGACAATTACAGAATATACAGTAGAACATTGGCGTTTAAGAACATTCATATTTGAAATTTAAATAAGCAGTAAAAATGTGTTTACTGTACCTTATACACAATATCATTTGTCAAAAGTACTGTGGAAAAAAACATGGCTGACAGCAATATGTTTGGACTTGATTTATTAGCTTGTTGATTCATTTCTTTTTTATTTATTTTCCTATCTCCACTTATTACTTGTTTATCCACACTTCTCCTGCTATCTGCATTCTGCATTTAAAGTGCTAGGTTTACTGACAGAATTAATTTGTTGTCTTCGTTCCTCCAAGCCAGTGAGATGGAAACACCCCTGTCACAAATCAGTCCTCAAAGTATTCAGGGCGCAGATTGTAGATGATCACTGTGGGAATTATTCAAATAGAGCATTACTGAGACAATTAGCGAATCAACAGTGAAATCACTGAATGATAATGCAGTCTTAGCGTAGCACGGCAGGGAAGATGCTGTATCCAACAGGCAGTGCAATTAATGCAATTGGTCACTTGTGCCTGACGAAGAGTCACTGTGACGCTGTGGAAACACTTTCAGTTGGATTCATATTCCATCAGTAATAATCAATAGTGATACTGCTTGCCTCAAGATTAACTGGGGAACCTAGAACACTCTTCAGTTCTGCTCAACATGGCCAGCCCGTAGCAACACCCATCTGTTAACCTTGGGAGTGCTGGCGTGCTACATGTCACTCAAATCCCCATGCAAGATTCTGCATTAATCACATAATCCGGCAACAAAGAGGCAGAAAGAGTCGATTACTTTTTTTTTCTTCCTCCTCTTATCTGAAGAGGGATGACCGAGGTCTCTTGAAACGACACGTTCTACAGAGAACCAGCAAGTTGGAGCTGATGGATGCCTCTTAAATCTTCACCAAGCCTGGCCAGACACTGTGGACCACATGTTTCTTCTGTTCCATCAATCCAAGACTCAGAAGACTCGCAGTGCTGAACTGAAGAAAGTGCGCTCAAAAATTGAATATCCTCCAGCCCAGGCGAGTATGGCTATTCATGACATTTTAATTCATTCACAGTCATACTATGTAATTTGCTACATTCCTCGATGGTAAGTATTATAATGTGGGAAATTAAATTAGAGGGACAAGACCTGTCACTTCTATTTGTCTTCTAGATGCGTCTTATTCTACAAAATAATAATTATTGATTAAAATGATGAAAGTAAGTTACTCAGATTGCATGAAGAAAAAGTTTGTGTCTGATCGAGTTCAAAGAGATATGGGATTGAGTGTGAAGTTATTGATTTCCATAAACCACTAGACGCTACACTCATAACACTGTTCTGGTTTTAATGTCATAAATGGCTGAACAGAGATTAAATATATTTTTTCATCCTCAGGTTGAATCCTGGAACAGCAAAAGCTACCTGCTTGGGGTTCTTCTGCCAGGAATACATTGAGAAATCATTTTGCAGTGATAAGTTGATTTCAGGTACCACAGAGAGAGGTTCTGGGAACATGAATAATTGAAACTATTTTCATCTTTAATAATAAAACCCCCTTATGTTCATCTTACTGTATGCTACACTATAATGGTTGTATGCTGCTTGTATCCGGTCTGTTGTGTTCCTCTTAAGGCACCAATTCTCACACATTTAATGGAATTAGTCTTCCTGTTTTAATTCTTAAAGGCATACCCATGAAAAGAGGGTAAAGCACAAGAAGGTTAACACATAGGGACAGAATGCTTGTGTTAATCTGTTAAATACCAGTGGTCACATCAAGTTGCTGCCTGCATGAGCAGTTTTCTCATGGACCCAGAGGAAAAGGGAGATTTTGCGACAGTGCAAACTTCACGGAGTCTAATGATAAGACGTGTTCCTTAAATATTCACTTTCACAGGATTGCTTAGAAGCGGTTATCCTCTGTTCCTTTTTGAAGTTAAGCTTTTTTCCTACACTAATTAAGACCTCAGAAGGACAGCATCAATATTCTGTGATGTTCCGCATCCTTTGTATTTACAATAGCTGGCACATGGACATGCACATGTGAAGTTAGTCATGTGTCCAATGAAGTGACCATAGATTTAATGCACCAGAACTCCCCACAAGCACAAATCTTCAAAGCTCAGTGTCACTCACCCTTATTAGAGGCTTCAGCAAGGGAATGATGGACCCTTGAACAATTACACCAAAGGATGCTTTGAATACAGGCCTCAATTATTCATTGAAATTCTGACGTTCTGTTGCATAATTTACATTCTTTTTCTTCCTTCAACAGTAGCTGAAGCAGATGTCTCTTTTACGGTGCTGACCAGTTAAAAGTGCTTAACACGCATGCAACACTAAGCTAATTATACCTCCTTGTTAAACCAATATCAAGAATTTTAAATGTTCAAATGAAATTCGAATGTGGTCTGATGTTCTGAGGGTTCCACTCATTAATATGTTACATGTAGTTAAAGAAGTGAAAATGTAGTTTTTCATGTAAAAGTAAAACATTTCCGCTGTGATGTCTGGCAATAAATGCTAAAGCAGATGCCTTGTACATGCCTGGACTGTGGCAGATTCTGTTATGGACTGAAAAGCAGCAGAGTTTTAATGAAAATTACTACCTTGATTAACTCTGTTTCTTTGGGACAGCTTTTGGGTTTCTTTATGAAAAATGCTGAGGCACTCTCAGCTTATGCCTGATCTATTTTGATAATACTTGTGTCTTTTGCTGCTTGGGATAGACCCCACGGGCCATATAACCCTGACCAGCATGAACTGTTAGAGGATGGATGGATGGATGGATGGATGGAATTTATATAGTGCTTTTCAAGGGCACCGACACAAGAGCTAATGAAGACAGAGAGCACAGCATAACCAGGCAATGATGATAATGAAGAAAGGAGAAACACATTAAATAAAACAAGTTAACAGTAGCAGGGGACAATACAATGCAGTAATAGTCAGTGGAATGCATTTATGTTTTACAAATGTAAATGAAACGTAATAGTAATTCATAGAAACAAGTGGGTTATACAAGTAGATGTTGTGCAGAACGGACTGACGATGCTCCGGAGCATAAAGGACACCTAGCGTTAGAGCAGAAACCATGGGAAAAGAGGATGGGAGGTGAAGGAGGATTAAAGGCATCTAGGGAGAGTAAATTCCACAGGCAAAAGGACACCGATGGTGTGGAAGTTGGACAGAGGAGCAGTGATGAGGCCGAGAGAACGATCACAGAGAAAGTATGGGTTGATACACTAAGACGTGATCAGATAGACTGGGAATGACAAGAATCATGAAGCAAACATGAAATTTTACAGCCCGTGAGTATAGTTCAAAGAGAACAGGAGAGGTGTGATGATGAGTGAGTGTGGTTGTGAAGGTGGGCAACAGAGTTCTGGAGAATATGGCTGGACCTGGAGCTGTTACCTGTGAGGAGGGAATTGTAAATGAAGGCATGAATGTGGGATTTGGGAGCAGGTTGGGAGAGACAGGGTCAGATTTTGGACTAGGACTATAAGTGAGGAGGAGACTGCTGTCCTATCAATGTGGAGGGAAATAGATCTAGCATTACTGAGGGTGGATTTGGAGTCAAAGTGCATGAGTTCAGGCTTATCACTGATGAGCTTCAGAAACCCGTGAGTCATCCATGTCTTGATTTGAGAAAGACAGATTTCAGTGTGGGAAGAAGGTGGTGAATTAATACTTTGGGTACTGGGTAGACAGTGGTTTGAGAACTGAACCTTAGGGGACACTGCAGGTGACAGAAGAGCATCTAGAAATGAAGATGACCTGCTTCCTATACATCATGTATAAATGAAGGAATCCAGGACTGAGGCCTCAACGCACAGCTCGCAGAGTCTTGAGAGGAGGATTGTATCAAAGTCAGCACTTAGGTGGAGAAGAATGCGAATGCCAAGAGATTTAAGGAAATCATTGATGATTTTGGTTAAGGTGTCTTCAGTGCTGCGGAGATAACTGAACGTCTGCCTGAAATGGGTTGAGGCAGTAATTGTATTGGACACAGTTTTACATCCTTGCACTGAATACCACGAGGGTGAGGTTATTGGTACCCCAATAGGACATCAAACTGGGAACTAGAAGTGAATATGAGAAGAGGTCTGGATTTTAATGCTGTCTACTAATGATTATGTGTATTGGGGTGGTATAAAAATCTGTTCCAAAGTATTATTGCTGTGTGCAGATACGGTCCACAGCTAGAGAGGGTTGCATGGGCCATAGTAACATCACCTGAGTATTATCCAGGGCTGACACTTCAGAACCTCTGGAGGACCACACTGTGAAACAACATTGTGGGACACAAAAAATCCCCGACAAGGTTCATGATTGTCTGAATATAATATTCTCTGCCAAAGTATGAAACTCTTTAATCATACAACTATGGGTGTGTAATATTACGTGTACTACATAGTGAACAGAGAAGTTTTTGACAAAGATTTTCAGTTTCAGACATCACGAGGATGAAGTGAAAATAAGAGCATGTGCATTATGCCAGGTTTATGTCACGATGTTGAATTATTTTACCAAACTAAGTTTATATGTCTTTCTTTATCCTATTAAATATAAGAGAATATGACACAAATAAGTAGAAGACAAATATCTTTCATGCCAGTCATTTTCCCCAGATTAGCTTAGATATTATTTGTACATTTATTAGCTGAAAGTTCTAAGAGAAGCGATCTTCCCACATAAAGTTCACTTTAATGCAAAACAAGGAAGAAAGTCTAGAGATACGGAATGGGTAAGGGCTGTGAAGTATTACTCCTATTAGTTATGTATACACAGCCTCTTTTGCAATGTTTCAAAGGGATAAATTTACAAAAACGACCAAAGAGGACATTAAAGAAACATTCAAAGAAAAAGAAAAAAGCTAAATTACTGAATCTATGCCAGTGTATGGTTAAAACATCTCACAACTCAACATCTGAGCCCAAATATCTTTGTTTTTATTTCCCGAGGCTCTTAGAAGGTTCTTATTGGACTGGGGTTCCTATTAGGGGGGTTGAACTACGTAGTTTGATCAGGATCAGAACAAAACTAAAAGTCTGCTTCATTCCACTTTTAAAAAAAACTGAAATTGCTTCCTCTAATTTACAAATAAAAGTAGCACCTTTTAATCCTTCCTTTTTAAGGCTGGGTCTCTACATTTCGGTGGATACGGTTTGTAAACCAGCTGAAATTATCTGGATTCTCAGGTAAATTGCTCCCAAAATTTGATGTGATCTTTTTAAGAATTATGGTACTACAAAACAGCCCAAAATAATAAACATCATGCAAACAAACGTACTTTTTATGGCTGTGTTTAATGTATTTTTTGAGCATTTACAATCTAGAGTAGAAAAAAAGGTAAACTTTTGGAATAAGGACTTCTCTGAATTAGGGTAATTGGAGTCAGGTGTTCCAGTTAATGGGCTGACATTTAGGTGGGAGGTGCCATGCCCTCTATATAAAAGACCCACAAGGTTGGTTGCTTTCAGAGATGGTTTTTCTTTTATATGTAAAAATAAATAAATAAATAAATAAAACAGCAGTGGGCTGTTTAATGTAAAGGTCTTAGCAAGCAAGCAAGCAAAAAAAAAAAATAGATACATTTTATTTAAAAAAAAATAACTTCAAAAATGCCAGCAGTCTAGGTGTTTGTAGTACAATTTATACCTGTGTAGGTTTCTGGCAATGAATATGAAAAGCAGTGCATTAATGTTCATTTTGTGATGTTTTATTTAGTACTCATTCCAGTGACAGCTGTTAACAAACAGTTCTGTTCTTTATGTTGTTTGTAAGACAATCCTATTAAACCAGAAATATTTAAACTGGAATTTAAACAATCTAACCTCCATCACCCCTTCAATGGATCACTGCCTTGTCGTGGCGAAGGGGCTTGTGTAGTTCAGTGAAACTATGAGCTAAGCCGTGTAGGGCCACTCAAGACAGACAGGTCGTAGTGGAGAACTCAGACCAAAGTGATCCCTGGAGAAGGAAATGGCAACCCACTCCAGTATC
>JAACJT020022878.1:0-29269 GCA_009936485.2 Gymnarchus niloticus | reverse complement strand
CTCCAGCTTCACCCCCCTATTGGTGCATACATGGAAAACTGACCACTTTGGTATACATGGATGAAGAAGTTTAATGTAAAACAGGTGTCCAAAAATAATCTGCGATTCATCTACAGCCATATCATTCCATCTCCAGCTGGATTTTCACCTAATTTTCAATCCATCGCAGGTTGCTTAATGGGAGTCATCCACGCCAAGACTTTCAAGGGGTACCCTTTCAAAAGGAGGTCCCTGTGGCTCAGCTTCATACTCAGCAGGTCCTGCATATGTTATCAGAGCTACCTGAGCTTTCTGCCATCTGTGGCTGTCTTGGATGTTGTTTTGTGTCGTTGTGAGCATCTGCTGGCAATATAAATGGGTCGAAAAGCTGTTTTGAAGGTGTCACCATCATAATTCTGCTGATTCTACAAATCCTTGCTAATTCGATAGATGGCAGTCTATATTCTTTTAAGTGGTATTAATTAATCACCGGTGTAAAGTACAGAGGCTGCTGTCTTGTATTTTATCAGGAAACATATCTATTTTTTAATTTTACATCTATTAATCAAAAACAAAATCCCTTGAGAAAAAAGTCGCAGACAAACCCTGGAGGTGAAGGACCCAGATTTCAACTTACAGTCACTGAAGTCTGGTCATTCCAAATCTCAGACGACCTTGTGCCAATGACTTCTTGTACACAAGACCTGCTTCCGCGAAACAATGTCAGCCGTGGAACATGGCGGTGTGGATTTACCATTGTTGTCTTCACACACCTGTTCACCAGCTGCTGATTTAACTGTTCATATGCAGTACTGACAGGTCATCAGTCCATTTGCAGCATCCTCTAGCCATGACAATAATGGGCTGAAACTGGATACTGGGTGCAGCGTCCTCTCCAAGTTCTCCTGCGGCTCATCTACTGAGTGTTCCACACATACATCTATCCTTTGCTCAGTTCTGAAGATTCCGACTCCTAGTCCCAGGAAACAGACAGCCAGGGCCAGACCCTCTGGCTCAGTGATTAATGACAGCAGCTCAGAGATTTTTCAGCTGAGCTGGCAGTAAATCACCACTCATCACCAGATCACCGGAGGTGCTCCTGGGCCTTGTTCCACTCAAGTCCTGTAATCAGGAGACAGGAGCACCCGTCATGCTTTATTAGTCCAGGCAGCCACACGCCCCCAGGTTTTTGGTCCTGGGCCTTGTAACCGACTGCAAGAAGGATTATGGTGTGCTGCCAGTCAGCTGTGGGCTTGACCTAATAGGAGCCGATAAAGTAATGAGTGAGAAGACAATGAAACCAGTCTGTGGCTGACAGTATGTAATAATCACCCTACATGGTGGGATTCAAAGCCACATTTTTCCCATCATTTGTACTCAGCATCTCATTCTTTCAGAAGCTTCTGGTAATTCTGCACACTTCTGTCAGAGCGGGGTTCTTTAATTGTGCTCAAGACAGGCAGGGTCAAAGCCAGAACAAAAGAAGATTTCTGAAAACCAGAGGGACATCCAAAACATAGTCAAGGTCATGGGTGAAAATAGAGAACAATCAGCATGGCAAACAAATCCAAAATGAGGGGCAAAAGAAGAAAATGGGGAACTAGCAGAGGTCATACACAGGCAAACCATCAATGACTAGAAATGCTAAGTAAGGGAGCAAAAACTCAATACCTCACAGTGAGGCAAGGGAACTTGAGGAGATTTAAAGGATTACGTAACGGCACACAGCTAGTGTCAAGGGATGAGAAACAAAGGTAAGCTGGGCATGGCTGGCTTGTAGCAAGAGTTTGGTGTGGTTGGCTTGGCATGGGCATGACATATTTACCACCGACGCTATACTTACCATCATGTTAACGGGCTTATAATGAGTGACTGCTCTGTATTTTAAAGGGGGTGGGGGTAAGGAGTGGCTTAAAGCAGCCAAGTACTTGTGTAACATGCAATGCTTTAGCTGCAAGCTTTGGTTTGTAATCATTTACCTGCTTGCTGTCATAGGCAGCCATGAGTGTGGATGAACCAGACGGCTGAGGGAGGCCAGGGATTTCTGCTAGGGAATTCCCCCGATCTTGGAACAAGTCATTTAATAATTACTATCTGATCTAATATCCTGATTCGATATTTGTAATATTTGTACTTTCTTACATAATGGAGTCGGACAGCAGGAGAAATTTCAAGTACATTACAGTTAGCTATGTCTGAAATATCGTGCTAAAAGGAAAAGGAATACCGTGGCTCTGAAAACGCCACAAGATGGCGAACGGCAACATTCCTGATCACTGAGATGGCCTGGTCATCTAAAACACTAAATTCAATTGCTTTCTCTATGATTGCATTTGTCTTGTCACTGTTTTGGGTTTTCTTTTGACTAAACTCGCTTTAATTTTCATAGTGTTTTCATTTTATGTGCCGTATCATATGGTCATGTTAAAAGCAGCTCCATTACTAACTTACCGCGAAATACTGGCAATACATATGTTACAAGTGGCTGTTTTCATTTTCCACTTCTAAATCGTTCCATGATGCAGACATTTTACCAGATTCTTAAATCATGCCACTCTGCCACAGGTTACGCATAATGTTTATTTACGTCTACTTTGCGGCAGTTGTCATAAACAGCATTTTCTGGAGTTAAACAGTGTATAAAAAAGGACTTAAGGCTTAACGTAGCCGATGCCGATCAATTAATATATGTCTTGACCAGGTCCAATACCAATTCTTCAGATCGGATCAAGACATCTCTAGTTTCCCCTGGTGTGGATGTTAGAGGAAGTGGGGGTATGACCCGGTATAACATTGATTTTGGGAGAATGATTTTGGACTCTGAAAAGGCCTGGGCAGAATGGGTGCTGAAACTGCAACCTGACAATGGGTGGGGCAAATACTAGATTGAAGGTGCTGATTGGATGGCTGTTGAAGTAAATAGCTGCCAAGAGATTGGAGCATGTACCTGTATTTGGATTTTTCCCTTGGCGACAACCCGGCTTGTGTCATTAGACAATTCTGTCATGTTTTTTCTTATCATGCTAGACTGCTGCTCACCAGGAAAATGGAATTAATTGCCTGTCATTATGGTTCAGCCTGAGAGTATGTGTAAAAGAGAATGTAGAGTTTGAGGAGAGTCTTTACATTCACATTCATAGTAACCCATGTGAGGCCATCTTCCTGTGATAACAAGTGAAGATTTATTGGCCCTTAATGACATTTGAGTCTTTTGAATAACATTAAATTTGTCAAAAATGTCACAACTCTAATGGTCTTATCAGCAAAACTGAATAATTATTTAAAAAAAAAAACAATAAAGTGTACGTATGAGAGTCAGCGAGAGGGGGAGAGAGAGGGAAAGAGTGAGGGAGAGAGAGAAATAGATAGCATACCCTGCGATGGACTGTGGATTACAGAGGAGTTAGTTCTGGTTGGAGTAGTTGCTAACCTTCCACCTCAAGGACAGCTGAAAGGGGCGTGTCTCTATTCCAAACTCCTGTCAGAGCGATCCCTCCCTAAAGCCATTTTGTACATCTCTGATGTATAAATACACTGGTCTGTAAGGACAATGTCTAAGAGAGCATGCAGAGAAAAAAACTGAGAAAATTATAAAAAAAAAAAAATTCTGGATTATTTTAGATGCTACAATGGCTGACATGTAGCTCTGTTTATCTGTATCGTTGCAGCCAGCTGTGGGTAGTACAGTTATCTCCTTACAGCAACATTTAAACCTCAAACAATTAACTGGCTATGATTAAATGCAATTGGTAATAATCGAGAGCTGTGTTTCCTCAATTTTGGCTTGTGGATGTTTGTGATGCCTTATCACAAGATAAAGTAAGGTTCTGCTGTCATTGTGATAATCCTTTTCCTGAGTCCTGATTTGGGTCCTTGGATTAAATCAACTGATCTAGATTTATTTTAGAGGATAGCATTAACTACTTTAACATGGGCCTTCAAACCCACTTAAAAAAAAGTATTTACTCACGAGTTAAAACACAGGAAGGGTTTAGCATCTTCCTGCCATATTTCATTTCATAAATCTCGTTGCACAGCTATGCCACGTTTTCTAGACATATGAAGCTGATAGGGGTGGTACTAGGTTGGTGGCTGAATGGCAGACTTCTACAAAAGAATCAGAGATGCAGTTGGAAGGGGTTGGTAAATTCATGGAATTCCTAACTGCAGATAAGCCACTCAGAATATTGAAGTCACATGGCATTCATTTACAAGTAAGGATATTTATTTTAATATCCTGGCTGAAATTCAGCCAAATGCATGGATATGTTAAGGCTAATTTAACTAAATATTATTATTATTTTTTAATCCTGAAGGGAACTGTCAAAAATCATGATTTTGTCAAGAAAGCAAATCCAACCTAGGCCTAAATACGGTAAAATGAAGCCGTGTAATCAATTTCATGGACCTTAGCTGGATAAACAATTCTGCAATGAGAATACCGTTATGGTTTGAAGTTGGAATGCCTTCAGGTGATTGGATAATCCCATTTGTGGGTCTCCAACCAGTCGATTAAATGTATTGAGCAGTATTAGATAGGTGGAAAAAATCATTTATGTTATCATTTTACTTTCCTTTTTCACCGATCTGTGATGGTCTTTGGTAGGTATGCTAAGGAAGACCTTCATCGAACATGAGGAAAAATAGATATCTTAGGCATGCAGCGATTAGGATGCTGCTAAAACTCCCTTGTTAAAAGCAACATGTTCAAAATACATAATTTCATTTTTGGAAAAACATGTTATGAACATGACAATTGATGTAGTAGTCTAATAGTGCAGCATGGGGGTGCATTAAAAGGTTATATTACAGCATTTGCGATATTTTTAAGATTTTGGAGATGAAAAGAGCCAGAAGAAGAGAATTTTTTATTTTTTTTTTTTTTAAGTTTTGACCCATGCCTTCATGTCTGGTTTGGAGGAGACACACACTAAAACCAAAAGTGTCCCCAGAAGATCCATGATCTGCACTTGCATAAAAGTATGGGATTTATTCTTAAGATTACACCAAGCTGACAAAGTTAAATGCTGTTAGCTGTGTGTGAAGGATGGACCCAAGGTTTCAATGGCAAAAAATGGAGTAACGATCAGTGGAACACAATTAAAAGGAGGAATTCCCTGAAAAAGCAAGATGTCCCCAGCAGTCATTGGTGTTCCTATGTTTCTACTGTACGTTAGTTGTCTAGCATAGGTTTCAGAAGTTGTAGACACTCATTCCAGCCAACCTATGAGAGACCCATCTTCCAAAATGCCTCCATCTCCCAGCCGACTGTCCAAATCATCTTTGCGTTTTTTTTGGGTCAGGAAAGGCTAACTGTGTTTCCTGGATGTTCCCACTGCATACACATTGACTTGTTCAGATGGATATAGAACGCCGATGCTCAGGGTAAGTGAGCTTCTCAATTTTTTGACAGTGTAAGGTCCAGTCAGAAGGCCATTTTTACTGCTGTTCAAGAGACAGAATGCTTGCATCAAAAAAATAAGACTCAGCATGGCTTTATAGCAGGAGAGTATTGAGAGTTTCGGGTTAGGCCAGTTGCTAGCCTTGCTATAATTTTCTCAGACTTTTAGAGAAAGAGGTAAGTTAGGCTTTCAACACATTGCTTTTTGAATAAATTTGTGAATTTTTTATTCTTTACTCAATGTGATGCTTTGAGGCATGTCAGTATTGTATTCTTTTTGACATTATAGCCATTAGATTTCCCTTCACAGCGTTTAGCTGTGCATGTTATGTAGTGTGACGTTATACATTTATCTGTTAGAAATGTAATAACCATGCTGTGAAATTTTACACCAGCCAATCAAGAACAGAGCCAGGCATCAACTAAGCTAATATTAATATATCTTAATATACGCCTGTTTGTCGTTCACATTTCGCCAGGACCATGGACAGGGCCATTGTTGCGCTCTCTCCAGAACCATGGACAGGGCCAAATGTTGCGCTCTCTCCAGAACCACAGACAGTGTTCCTGCTGAGCAATCTTCAGGACCATGGACAGGGCCAATGTTGCACTCTTTCCAGAACCATGGACAGTGCTCTGGTTCAGCAATCTTCAAGAGCATGGACAGGGCCAAATGTTGCGCTCTCTCCAGGACCACAGACAGTGCTCTGGTTGTGCTACATACAGAACCAAGGACTGCAGTGTCATATGTCTAACCTTTGCCTTCACACTGAAGTTAGGCTGCTATTTTGGCATGCCGCATCCTCATCTCTCAGAAGATTTACTTTTTTTTCTCAAATAACAAATTATTATGATACTAATGATACTATAAGGGAACCTCAACTAAAATATACTGTTTCTGTGACAGTAATTGCCGATGTGATTTCACTCCATCACGTTTAAATGAGGAATTAGAATCTTGACATTACTCAGATGGTGTAATAGGCACTGCCAGGTTGCAAGAGAATCTCATTAACCCTGATAATAAAATGCAGGTATCATAGTGAAGGTTAAAAAGGGTGAGAATATCTCAGTGTATTTGCCCAGCAATGATTGATGTGATTAGTCCTTCTATAAACCCTTTTACAGTTTTTAATATTCTAACTAGACACACATGCACGTTGAGTCAGACGGTTTTTGAGCATTTTGTGCAGGAGGGGCTATAGAGGATCATTTTAGGATTTAATGGGAGAGAAAATCACAGCTGGCGTGAGTAGTTTGTGAATAGAGGTGATAAGTGTAAGTGATACCACATGAAAGATCCTTACAGAGTCTAAAGCAGTGGGAATTGCTTGCATGCACACCCAAATCACTGTGGTATAAGTGAGGGATGTTGTCATCATCAGGACTCTGGTTGGTGAAAAAGGAAGTCTCATTCCCAGGAAATGCAGTTGCTCAGATTGGGAGTGTACGGGAAGCACAGATGTAATGTGCTGTCAATTAGGCCTACTTTAATTAATGAGTTAGGGCTTGGCTAACCAAGTATGCACTGCTAATGAAAAGCAAGCTTAAAATATTTCATTATCTATGTGGATTGCACAGAGTAGAATATAATAGCAATGCTGATAATAATAAACCTACGGAACGTTAGCTTCTGTTTTAAAGGAGCTAACTAATTGTGAGGACAGAGGTATTTTTTCAACTTTTTTCGTCAACAGAACAGAGACATTGCAGGAACGTTGCAGGAAATGCACCTTTTTTCTGTGGCCTTTAAATATAAGTCCTATATAACAGCACTACAGGAAATCCAAAATGTCCAAAATGAGCAAGGAGATGGCTGAGTGACAAAAAAAAGTGATTTATTGATTGATGGTGGCTCTTAGCAGAATCATGTGGTTATGCTAAGCAAGACAGAGGATTTTCTTTTGGAAATCATTGATCCACCTTCTTGAGATGAGCCATTGGAGTGGATTGTGTGAAAGGTTGGTTTTGTGTCTGAGTAGAAATAGAAAGTGTTTGGCAAAAAAAAACCCTAATGCACTTTTACTTCATATTGGGTGTTTTAAGATGTCAGATGATAAAAGGTAAATGTTCTCCTGGAAGTTTTTGATCTAGCATTGATGCTCCTCTGGGTCAACTTGCATTCACTCTCGTCACAGCTCCTCCATCACGGTTCAGGAGAGCATCACAAGCATGCTTTCTCCACCATCCATTAGGGGTGGTCATTAAGTAATGTTTTGAAGAATTTAAAATGGGTCTGTAAACTGGCTAACGGCTTTCTTAGAAAGGTTTGCCAAGTACGGGCTGTTGATTGATTGTTGCCATGTATGGGAAACAGCAGGGCAGACATTGGTGCAATTTGTGTGTGTGTCTGTGTGTCTGTCTGTCTGTCTGTGTGTGTGTGTGTCTGCGTATGTGTGTGAAAGAGAGTGAGTATGAATATTATCACATGAGTATTATACTGAATTCTGATCCTAAGAAACTGTATGGCATTTGTCTGATTCAATTTTTTCTTTCTAAATGTGATTGGGGTGGAGGAGGACTCTAAGCATGCAGGGCAGAGAAATAAAAAAGATGCAAAGAGATGAATATTTGAGACAGCAAATACAGAAATGAATGGGAACACACTCAGTCTGACATATTAGCATCCTAAGAGTGTCATAAGAGCTAAATGCCAGTCTGGCATAGATAAGAATGTCATTGCAAGAAACAACCGCCATATTATGGATTCATGGCCATAATAAGTTGAGGGAGGGGCTGCTTTGATCCACATAAATTGAAGTGCTTTTGATATGAACATCTGCCCATGGTGACTCGTGTATGAATTACCTGAAATAAAGATTTTGGTTATCACATATATTAGTGCTTCCTTACATGTGCTCTACCAATTGATACATAGTGAGTTGATGCCCCAAGAATTCTTCATTGTTCTTGACGTAGATCCTTTCTCTGAAAGCTTGTACAATTAACATTCACATGGAACCAGAATCCTTTTCTGGCCTGTCAACTACACAGGTATGTTGCCTTTCCCGTTATTATTGACCTGAGCAAATGGTAGAGATTCAGATTCCTGAAATAAACTGCTGCTTGTGCCAAACAAATCGGTATATACACATACACATATACATATCTTTCATATATAAATAATGTCGCAAACCAAACAAGGACTAACCAACCAGCAACTGCGGAAACATTACCAGTGACATGACCAGACTCAAGATGCCAGAGGTAGCTGAGCATTGAGCCACAGATGCTGCCAGTGAAGCAGAAGTCAAGGTCTTCCTCTGTCTGCCCTCAGGATGGGGTGTTTTACGGCCCTGGGAGTCGACAGATGACACTGCTGGGAGTAATGTGGGCTACTCTTCCAGACAGCCTGCCTAGGAACTGAACTTCCTGTCTCCCCACTAGTGCCCCTACAACTGTAGCCATCACAGCCATCACTGCTGCAGATCCTTGACAGTGATTTCCTCTGCCCTGCACCCTTCCCTTCCCCAAAAAAAGATTTATATTTGCACCCGTAAACCCATATGTGCTCCACTAAATCCTGTTCCAGGTTTCCTGACTCTACCTGCATCCCAACAATATGTGTATTTTTTTCTTTTTTTCTTTTTTTTAGCAACTACTCTAGTCTGGATGTGAACACTATCACATTGACAGTTTTTTTTTTTTCCCCATAGCATCTCTTGGGTAGTTTTGTAGAGTCCATGGTGGCCTGATCAACATTTTTATAGTTCTTCACTCTGTTGGGAGGCTAAATGCTGTCGTCACTCATCCTATATCCTGTATCACAGACACAAATGTACACATTATGCTTTGATTGCAGTTTTGTTTTTGTTTGGTTTACAAGTTACCTGTTTTTGTGATCCAAATTCATTCCATCTTCTTTGAGACATCACCACTGATGTAAAACTCTGATGAAATGTCAGAGTCTGAATTAATTACAGTTGCAACATTAGAAGATAAAAATATTTTTTTCAGTGCATAAGATGGAAATGGGTTACTGACATGACATGTCATTTTGTTACACATTTTAAAGCTTTTTAAAATATTACAGTAATTATGTTTCATACACATATGATCAGAGTTGTTGCTGATTTGAGAATCAGCTTGTCAATCAGTGTACTTACCCACATACTTTCTAACCTGCATGTTGGAAGTTGGCTCATGAGCCTCACTCTTTATTCAGAGACTCCACTCCTTTGTAAGGTAGATTTTCTTAGACTATCCATCAGAATACTATATCAGCATAGTTGCTCTATATGGCAAAAGATACAACAGCTACTTAAATCTGAGTTCCACAATTATAATTTCCTAAGTTTTCTTTACAAGGCCCTACGTTAATTATTGTCCTTTTTCTTTTGTTGTTCTGTCAAAATTTCCATGAGTGAGGCTTGGGTGGCTCCATGAACTGGAGGTTTATTAAAAGTTTTGTGGTGTCAAATTGCCTATCCCCACATACACGCAGACACTTTGCCCCACGCACTAGTCAATCTCCTTTACCATCAGTGGAAAGCACAGGGAATTATGGGAGATTAATATGGCTCAGCTCCGGGTAGGAACATCACCAGTCAGTCAAGGCCTCTTGACCAGTGAAGCAGTGTATGTGTTATATCCAATAACTGCTACTGAAAGCGCCGCAGACTTTGAATTTGAACCAATCAGCAATACTGCCGTCAATCAGCACTGAAAGAGAACCTCTGCAATAACCCAGGCAGTAACTGTAAAACTGCACAAAGTATATTTTCTTTAGCCATAATGAGCTGCAATTTAAGGTTTTTTTATTAGGCACACAAAAAAAGGACTCTAGATGGACTTTTCAAAAGTTCTCCTCATTCAATTTTTTATTATTATGCATAGTTAGCATGTAACACATTAGTGGGCATTTGACTTAATTAATACTCTGGAGGATAATTCTTCTTCTTATTATTATTATTATTATTATTACTATTGCTGTTGTTATTGTTGACTGCACTTTCCCATAACAAACTCCTGGATATTTTTCAGCCTGACTCAGTTTTTTTCTTTTTTTTTTGCCTCTTTCTTGCCACCTGCTAAATAACGGGAAGGTATGTGAATAAACTGAGATTACGGGCTGATGGCTGTGATTTGTCAGTTGGTGTAAATCGTTCAGTTTTATGATGCGCTCCATGGTGATCGGTAGCAGAGTGCAATTACAACGGCTGCATTTGTGTGTCAGTTCGTCGTTATTATAGAGTCTGTTCGAGTGATGCGGCACCAATAACATTACGGCTCGTCACAGAACCACGGCAATTTTAATCAATGGGAAAAAGGCCTGTCACCATGGTGATGGTGACAGTCAAACACAAAGTCAGTTTACTAAATATGATTCATCCCTGCCTTGGTCTTGGAGTCATTAGGAGTGTGGTTTTAGAAACATTTATGGTGCAATGCTCCAAAACCAGTGGTCGGGTGGAAGCATGGCACTTGCTGGGTGTTCTGTACCACACCTACTGGTGTCTATCTACCTCCGCTGAAAGCTTGCCCCTTTTGTTATGTTTTCCTCCTGTTTACTACACTTTTGTGCAGTGAAAAGTAGCACAGAATTACATGGTCCTCTGGTAGTTCCCCATGTTCCTCAATGGGTGAAGGTAATTGGCGACTGAGGAGGCTGTCAGTCACACTGTTCAGCGTCTCATAAGAGCTGAGAAGTCCGTGGCCACTGAGACATTGACACGGATGGAAAAAAGGAGAGCAAACCCAAATTCTTCGGACATGTGCTCTAATTCACACTCTCAAAATGTACAGTACATTCTGGTCTACATTTTTTGCACTTCATGTTGTCTTTTTGGCAGTAATAAAAGGTTTCAGTATCCTACATTTACAATATTACTTTCAAAACTTACTTCCCTCCATGAAAGCAATTTGAGGTCGTATATGGAAAATCAGCACCGTAGAGATGGGGAATATTCCAGAAAGCTGGTTTAACATATTCTGTAGTTAAACCTGTCTGTCTGCTGGCCAACTGTCCTCTCCCTCCCCATAACTTGTCCACTCTGACCGCTTTATGTTTATCTGAGTCACCAAAACTGCTCTTTAACCAGATTACTTGACTGCCTCCTCCAATACACTGCTGTCGATCTGACTGTTACACCTCATTGTTGTTAATAGTGTGTTAATGAACTTGTCCTGCCCGGTGCCACCCAAGGTGGCAAAAACTCCCTCCTTAGGGAGTTTTTCCTTGCCACTGTTGCCTTTGGCTTACTCTCTGGGGACCTTGAGCCCAGGACAATTCTTTGTGACAATGCTCTTTGTTAAAGGTACAATATAAATAAAATAGAATTGAATAAAATCTGAATTATAATTAGAGAATCTTAAACCATTTGGCCCGTCTGGATCGTGAACACAAACTCAACTGTCTCTTAACGCCAGCCTGGTCTACTTTAACGTCATTATCCATTCGGTCTGAAAAGTACCCCGACAAGCTGTCTCGAACACTCTGATGGCATAGTGGTATGGAGGTGGACGTGAGCTTTCTGTGGCACATCATCTTCATTGTCTCCCTGAAGTGAAGCTCTTAGGTCAGTTAAGTTACACACTGAAGTCACTTGGATGGACTTGCTGATTCATTAAACTCAATCCAGCCCTGGACATCTAAACTGCTAAACCCTGTGGAGTACAGGGAAAAGGCAGAGGCGTAAATCACCATCTGTGAACAACCTCTGTGAGGTAAGAGACCAATCTTCCTCATAAGTGGTGAGGATTTATAGTAAGAGCCTAAAACTCTCACAGCATATTCTTGTTTATCTCTATCTCTGCACAAGTCCAGTGTACATGAAAGAACTATCCATGTATGACGTTATTGTTTTATCATGCACAGAACACTGCACCCACCACAAAAAATGGTGTTAATATGTTGAAATGTGCTTAGTTACTTCCAGAAAACATGACTAGGCATTTTTTTTATTCTGTCTCAGCCAAATTCTCAATTTTATTCTTTTGGGAATTAGCATACAAATTTTTTTACGTGTATTTATTTTTAGCAATAGTTTATTTAAAGATTATGAATAGAATGTGCATGAATGAATAAGTCAAAGTAACATCACATCAATGGGGGTTCACTGCTTCTTCCCCTATGCTTCCAAGGATCAGGTCTGAGCTGACTGTAGCGGTCTATTGGGTAACTCCTTATGCACAATAGCTAGATGGACCAGTAAATGGAACATTCCTTATTTTATACCTGGTGTTCTTTTTCTTTTTTCATCTTGGTTGTATGAAATAAAAATAAAATAAAATAAAAGACCTAGTGATCCAAAGCTATTATTCCATTTCTCTTACATACAGCATTGCTCATGCACAACTAATGGATCGCTTGTAAACATAGATAGAATGCAGAGTTCTTTAAAATGTGCACACTGCATTCAAGTAACCCCAGAGTCCCATTCTAAGACAACTCACTGCTGTTTGTGTGGCATGTTCCTTTAAATTGGGGCAGGGAGCACTGGCACGCATATGAAGATGACTCACCAGATATGCAAATTAACAACTGTACACTATAAATATTCCCCCTAAACAAAACCCACATATGATTACACACACCCCATTTCCGTGCCAACTGCTATCTGTAATGGATAAAATGTGACTTGAATTACCATAAATAGACGGTAGACACAATAATGTAGCGGTGAAGCTTTAAATGTGACAGACCCAACAGGTGCGTGGCTGTGGTCACGAATAGCTAGATTGCTTGGGATTAAATTTACCAGAATTTTAGAAAAAAGTCAGTTGATGGATGTGATTTTTCTTTGAGACTCTAAAGCACATTTGGCAGCGTCCCCAGCCAAAACTTGACATGCTGCACTTCAAAGAGGAACTGAAAAAGACCACCATGGATTGTATAAAGTGAAACATGTTGACATCTTACTCAATCTTGCCTGTTTTGCCATGTCGGCACCTCGTTTGCACACATTTCGATGCCTCCTTGGGAAGGAAATGAATCCTGTTTTCTCAGCGGAGCCCACACAACGGCTGGAGATGGTGGAAGGATTGCTCGGAGGCCAGCTTCTCTGAGGAAAATTAAAACTGAGACTTTCCCTTTTGCACCAGCATAAAAAAAAAAAAACTCCCAGCGTCCCCTGGGTGAAAAGTGCTTTCTATTTTTTCTTCAGCATGAGCAGTAGCATCATGTGTCTTTATATGAGAATATCACAAAATGGGAATAGTGGAATTATTAAAATAATACTCCAGGAGTCAGATCTTAAGTTCCATAGATGGCTAAAACAATTCAGACTTACTAAATTTAGTCTGTACACTTTAACTCACGCATCAATGCCTTCATTGCTTCACAAGAGTTTTTACAGTTCATGCAGCCAATGCATGGGGAGGCAGTGTGTAGGGTTAATCCATAGTCAATCAGACTCTCTTTCACTTATGATTTTCCAGTTTCTTTTGTTCAGCAGCTCTGAATTCTCGAGACTTCCTTCTAATACTTTACGGAATACAATTTATTCCAAGGTCATTGGTAGGAAAAGACCAGTTACATATCAAAGGGATCTCGAAGGGTTTCAAACAATGGCCTCACTTGTTAACCTTACTTGATGTCTTGAAAAATTTCCGTAAATTGCCTTTAAAACAACTAAATAACATAACTCAGAATATATGCTGAAAAACCAACTTGAATAAAACATTTATGAAATCAATCTCTTGGTTTTCTATTATTTCCAGCTACAGTAAATAGCATGACATAAAAATGTTTCTCCCTATCCTTGAAACCAAAATCTGGATTTATTGATTCCAGGGGAAAATTCACTATGAAAGATGAATGGCTGATCTAGACTTTAGTCAGGCTATTAGACCTTCCAAACACACATTGCATCCACCTTCCCTTACTGGTGAAAAAAGGCCAGTGAATTAGAGGTGTGGGGAGGTGCACAGCCATCAATATTTTCTACACAGTCTGACAACCTTTGACAATACACTTACCATCCATACCTAGCTAATGAGCTCACATGAAGGTTAGTCTAGCAACAGTAACCTTTTTGTAAAGCATTGGTTGATCTTCTGCCCTTCCCAGGAGCAACACCTGTGTACAGGCTCCACACTGCAAAGACCGAGGATGGCCTTTTTTGCTTCAGAAGTTTTGTTGATTGTTAACATAGAATGAATTGCATTGTGTGTAGCTGGAGAAAAAAAAAGGGGTTAAATGAGTAAGGAACTATACCTGTTACGGTCCCGCTCCCGCCACCAGGGGACTCCAAGTCTTATGCCCCGGATCTAGAGACTATTTAAAGGAGGCTGACCAATGGGTTCTTGCTCAGTCATTGTTCGCCTGTTCCCTGTCTTGCTTCTGTCCCAGAATTAAAGTCTTGTGCATCATAGCTTTGCCTATCTTGAGTTTCTCCACCCTTGGATTGTCCTCCTGTAACAGAATGACTGAGCCAACATCGGATCCGGAGCCTGTGGATATACAGACCTGGATTTGACAGCAGCAGGCTACCACAGAGATCCTGTCTTATACGGTCCGGACCCAGGCTCAGGAGATTTGGGGTCTCCGCGCCACTCTGGACCAGAGAGAGGAAATGGATTCTTCACCCACAGTGGCCGGTCCGTCCACGTTCCGTCTCCCAGATGCAGAGCAGTACAATGGGGATCCCTCATGATGCTCCAGCTTCCTCACCCAGTGCAGTCTCTGTTTCGAGACTCAACCACATGCCTTCTCGACTCCCAGAGCTTACATCGATTATATCATTTTGCTACTGTCCAGATGGGCGCTTGCCTGGGCGACAGCTGTTTTGAACCACAGCCCGACCATCTGCACCACCTTCAAGTCCTTCACGTTGGAGTTTAAATGTGTGTTCGATCACCCTGTTTGGGGCCAGGAGGCAGGCGCTTGTTTGCTCCGTCTGTGACAGGGAACTCGGTCAGTTGCAGAATAGTCTGGAGAGTTCCGGACCCTGGCCACCAAGACGGGTTGGAACCTGGAAGCCCTGATAGTACATTTCCATCACGGACTGGCCGAGATGATAAAGAATGAATTGGCATCCCGGGAGCTTGGGGAGGACCTTCAGACCCTTTTTATGATAGCCATACAGGTAGATAACCAGCTCAGGGAACGCCCCTCTTGTTTTTCCACTTCCCAACCAACCTGGAACATACCTCCTCCGCCAAGCCGTCTAGTGCCCAGCCTCACCTTGGAGGAGCCTATGCAGTTGGGACAAACCCGTCTGTCTCCCGAGAAGCGTGATCGCAGGCTGCAGGAGGGTCTTTGCCTGTACTGCCGACGTGCTGGGCACCGGCATCTGGGATGTCCTCTCAGACCGGGAAACGCACCCTCCCGTCAGGCCGTCCACCTGTCTTAGTCAAAGTGGGAGATGACCTTGTGGGCTTTCATGAACTCAGGAGCAGCTGGCAATTTTCTTGAAGCAGGGCTTGCTCAGCGACTGCACATCGCGCTGCATTAACTACAGGAGCAACTACACAACTAAGCTCTAGACGGACATTCCCTCGGCACTGGGGAGGTAAGCCGTCGAACCATTCCGTTTGAGTTGGAAGTCAGGTTACACCGTGAGAAAATCCTGTTTTTTTCATCCAGTTTCTGCAAAGGCCCCTCGTCCTTGAATACACTTGGTTTCTGCTCCACAGCCCCCTAGTTTCGTGGTTACGGGCACATTCTCCAATGAAGTACAGATTGTTCAGCTCGCTGTTTCCTGCTGGACGGCAGCTCTGACACACCCCTGGAAGATCCTGCTAGCGAGGAAGATCATGACTTATGGCAATGTTTTAGCAAATGGAGAGCTACAACACTTCTGCCTCACCGGCCGTATGACTGCACAATAGACCTGCTTCACAGCATGATGCCTCCACGCAGATGTCTCCACTCCCTCTCCTGTCCTGAGCAAGCAGCCATGGAGGACTAAATTACCCAGGCTCTCCATAGTGATCAGATCCGGCCATGTACATCGCCAGCAGCGGCAATATTCATCTTTGTTAAGAAGAAGAATGGGGGACTCCGGCCATGCATTGACTACAGGGAACTCAAGAGAATCACGGTAAAGAACCGCTACCCGTTGCCTATCATGAACATGTCGATCGAGTCGCTATGGGGTAGTACCATGTTTTCCAAGCTCAATCTGCATAGCACCTACAACCTGGTGCGGATGCGTAAGGGGGACAAATGGAATACAGCTTTTATCACCCCAAGCAGCCCATACGAATATCTTATTATGCCATTCGGGCTGTCCAACAGTCCATCCGTCTTCCAGTCGTTCATGAACGACGTCCTCCGCAATTATCACAATCACTTTATTTTCATTTATTTGGACGACATTCTTATTTATTCCTGTTCACTCACCGACTACGTCATCCATGTCCAGACTGTTTTGCAACACCTCCTAGACAACGGCCTATACTGCAAACTGGAAAAATGTCTCTTCCACGCTCCCTCCATATCTTTTTTGGCGTGTGCGCTCTCCACAAATGGTGTCTCTATGGATCCCACTAAGGTCTCCGCAGTGTTGGACTGGCCCCAGCCTGGCAACCTTAAGCAGCTGCAGCGTTTTCTGGGCTTTGCCAACTTTTACAGGTAGTTCATCCGTGATTTTAGTTCTATCATGGTCCCGCTCATGCAGCTCACACATGGTGCACGTCCCTTCACTTGGTCCACACAGGCGGAGGGGGCCTTTGTCTGGCTCAAGGCAGCCTTCACGTCAGCACCCATCCTGGCCTATCCTGACCTGTACTCCAGTGGAGTCATGCATCTGTCCTTGCTGGCCACCCACCGATTCCTGGGACGTAGATTTTGGTGCCCCAGAATGACCACTGATGTCTGGACCTTTGTGGCAGCCTGCCTAACTTGCGCTTACAACTGCCCAGTTAATACGGCTCCTGCTGGGGAGCTTCAACCCCTTCTGATACCCTGCAGACCCTGGTCACACTGGGCACTGGATTTTATTCACGGACTGCCTGAATCGCAAGGTCATAAGGTCATACTGACTATGGTGAACCGCTTTTGCAAGGTGGCCCACTTTATTCCCCTACCCAAGCTGCCCACTGCCCCCAAGACTGCCAAACTGGTGTTACAGCATGTTTTGCAACTTCATGATTTTCCCTTGGACGTATTTTCCAACAGGGGTCCCCAGTTCATATCCTAATTCTGGCGAGCTGTCTGTACTTTGCTCAATGCATCTGTCAGCCTGACCTCGGGATTTCATCCACAATCCAATAGCCAGGAGGAGAGGGTCAACTAATGGGTCCTGCAGTTTTACGTAACTTCGTCTCCTCCAATCCGCGCACCTGGACCCATTATCTGATGTGGGTTGAACGCCCATGAGTCAGCTGCCACAGGGATGTTGCCTTTTGAATGTAAGTACGGTTTCTCTCCCCCCTTGTTCCCTGCAGAGGAACCTGCCGTCGAAATGCCCTCGGCCCATCTGGCTATGCGGTGTTGCCGACTGGCCTGGTGCAGGGCTCGCTGATCCATCCAGCAGGCTGACAACTGCTACATTCACCAGACTAACAGGTGTCGTCGTCCAGCCAGAGTCTTCCACCCCAGAGATCTGAGATGGTTGTTGACCCGCAATCTCCCTTCCAGGCCTGAGTCAGTCAAGCTGGGATCCCACTATCTGGGCCTGTTCTGGATCACCTGATGCATTAACCCAGTCACCTACCAGCTGGCCCTTCCCTCCACCTTGCATGCCAATATCACATTCCATGTCATCCAACTCAGGCCCATCGTGTGTGGCACCTACAGTCCCCAGTCTCCTGTACCCCCATGGATGATCAACGATGCCTCCACCTACACGGTTAACTGTATTGTGGACTGACATCACAGGGGGAGAGGCTTCCAGTATCTAGTCGACTGGGAGGGCTACAGCATGGAGAACCACAACTGGGTCTTACCCCAGAACATCCTGGACCCTGAACTCATCTGGGATTTTCACCGCACCCATCCGGACCGTCCTCAGCCATTGCTCCGCCATCCATAAAGGGGGGATCCTGTTGCGGTTCCCACGCCCGTCACCAGGGGTCTCTGAGTCTCCTGCCTAGACTATTTATATATCTAGAGACTATTTAAGGGAGGCTGAATAGTGGGTTCTTGCTCAGTCATTATTTGCCTGTTCCCTGTCTTCTTTCCATCCCAGAATTAAAGTTCTTTGTCTCATCATTTTGCCAGTCTTGAGTTTCTCTGCCCTTGGATCCTCCTCGTGTGACAATACCCATGGCTGTGCTGCTGCTGTATGAGATTTGCTGTTGTGCTGTTAAACAAGTTGATTAAAACCCAGGTTAGTAACACACAGCTAAGAGCAATTTCATTACAGCAACAATAAGGCTGGAACTTTTATTTTTGTACTTTTGGTGTATTGATCTCCCTGAATCCTAATTAGGGGTAAATGACATCACCCCACTGTGATCTTGCCCAGACTTCTCAATCTCTGAAATTTCTTTTGGGTAATATTCAGCTTCATTACTTTGGAAATAAGAGTCTTCTTCCCAAATGATGATGCATTGAGAATCTGGACTGTGGATTGTGTGAACCCTATATTGTGTTAAACAGTCATCTTTTTTCTCCTTCTCATTTTTTATTTTTTCTGCACAGCACCTCTCCCCAATGTGCCTCAGTTTTCAACATGAAATCAGTAACAGCTGTCTTGTGGCTTTCAGAACATCTTCTGAAAGGCAAACATTCTTCCAACACATTGCAACAATCTCTCATAGATCCTAAGTTTTTTTGTTTTTTTTGCAAAACTTTTAGACTGCAGCAAATCCTTGCAGGTTAGACCACTAAAGTTAAAGCTCACGTACTTCTTATGTTTCCCAAATTTAAGGACTTCTATTTCATTTATTTTATGCTGCAGACTCTATGTGACACCTAAAAGGGTCACCTATGGCTGTCAACATTGGAACATGTAGATTGTGTCAAAGTTTAAACAAAAAGGTCTGCTAGATATTAAAATAATCTCCCTTGTTGTTGCTCAGCCGTAGTGTTCCAAGTCAATGCTGGTACAAAAGACAATGGCATTTAGATAATTGATTCTTATTTTTTATAAGCATGCATCTGGCATTATTGGACTCAGCTGTCATTTTCTATGCATGTTCATGTAGCTGGGTCTGTACCTGACTCAGGCAAGGCACTTTATCCAATTGCACTGAATCGATGGCTTCATGTTTTGTGCCTGCTTCTCCTGTTCTTAGTCTGATCTGCTCAGGATGGCAAAATATGAATGTGAGTAATGTGAATGTGAATGTGAGTGTCCTTTAAATCCTCTGAAAAATAAGACAAAACAATCTACTGCTCTACTGCAGATTGTACTTTTCCTTTCCCTTTTGGTTGTTTTTTAGGGAAGGGATGCCATATTTTGAACCATCCATCCATCCATCCATCATCATCCATCCATCCATCCATCCATCCATCCATCCATCCATCCATAACTACTTATCCATACGTCATCCATCCATTCATCCATTATCATCATCCATCCGTTCATAACTACTTACCCATACATCATCCATCCACCATCCATAACTACTTACCCAGCACAAGCTTGCACTGAACCTGAGGCCCCAGCAGTAAAGGGCGGGACACCCTGGGCAGGATCCTAGCATGTTTTTAACCTTATACATAGAATGTTAAGAGGCCTCCAACCTGTCCAGAAATCTGTCACATCATTTTCTGAATGTTAATACAAGGTTGACAAATTCTAACTCAGACTCGTACCTAAGGAAAATGATTATATCATTTCACCATCCAGACACCGGCAAAAAGAGATACATTTCTGAAACACTGATGAAGTTGCTGAGTACCTGATGTGGTCAATGCTGAGTGGAACAGACCACAAGGTTAGGGGATTAGAGTGCTGGTGAATTGTTTTTCTTGTATGCAATTATGTTTTATCAGATTTTTGTCTGTCTTGTTATAGCTCATGCTTTATCAGACCCTTGTGTTATGAAACAACTCGATGGCATTGGAATATTCCCATTCCGTCTGATACCATGTGTATCTGCTTTATTAGAGATAGAAAGACAGATGGATCGTATTTATGAAGTAGAGGACCATTCGTCTCCAGTGTAGGAAGTGCCATACTTAATAACCCACCACACTATGGGGTCGTTATATTATGTGAATGCCATTAATATTCCCAAGCAAAGCTCATTATGACAACAGACAATCGTGCATGAAATTGCAGGCTTTGCAAAGGTGCAGTACAGAAATTGTTGACCCAGAACAATGATTTGAGTAATTTTTTAAACCACCATCTTTTGTTCCTTCCCTTGCATTCCTCCTATCCCTCCAAAAAAATGATAATTATAATAAAAAAATTTAGGGAACTGTGAACTTAGCATGACTACAGAAAGTCCTTGAAACCTGCGGCTGTTTAAATGTCTCATTTTCTTAATTGCTTTCAACATAATTCAATTTTTTACAGGTCTGCATCGACCTCAGCTGGCTGCATCATTTTCATGCCTGCTAAGAAACTACTCATTGGCAGATGTTTAATATTGCTATAAATTATGTGTTTTGCCAGTCCACTTTTTTTTATATTACATTTGCCATATTCAATAGTACTATTTTGGTGGGCAAGTAGGAGCAAGACTCACAGGTATCAGTGAGATCTTTTCTGTCATGGTC
The DNA here is from genome assembly GCA_009936485.2 of Gymnarchus niloticus. NCBI lineage: Eukaryota > Metazoa > Chordata > Actinopteri > Osteoglossiformes > Gymnarchidae > Gymnarchus > Gymnarchus niloticus. The sequence goes on along the minus strand of JAACJT020022878.1, from coordinate 8,327 downwards.
AGCCCAGAGACCCTGGCTGATTTTGATCTAGCTTTCTTAGGTCAGTTTTTGTTTTTTTTTATTATTTTAATTTTCCCCACTGTGAGAGTCAGTTTTATCAGAGAACTGGGAGCCCTGAGCCAGTGTGTGGCAGCAATGAAGTGATTCGTATATGATGATTAGTTTTGAACCTGAGTTTCAATATTATTGGTTCATTCTGAATACACCCACATGCCCCATTAGAAAAAGCTATTTTAAATGGTTTTATTTTTCTTTTTTTTTCCCCAAACAGTTTCGACTTTTTTCACTTGCATTTTGTTGGTTGAGATATTACATTGAAAGTGGGAATAAGTCTGACATGTTATATCTTGGTTTCATTTTTTCATTTCATCACAAAAGTCTGCATCAAGGGTGTGTGGACTTTTTCCATCTGCTATAGTTGTTCTGGAGAAATTATATTAATAATATAAACAACACGGTTGACCTCAGGAGCTCAGATCACAATTGCAATAATGACAGATTATGGTATTAAATAGTGTGGATGTTTGTGGAAACGCAATCAGGGTCTAGATGTTTAATTTCAGGAGTCTACATACCTGATGCCAGGTAGTCTTCTTCTTTAATCTGCTATAATTAAACATATGCAGCCTATCCAAAGAGAATTTAGCTTTCTGAACATAAGCTTAAATTCGTGCAGCATGTTCCAACCTGACCATCCATTGTCTGTTGCTCTTTGCCCTTTGCATTCAAAAAAAGTGCATTAATGCATTTGCTTTTAAAGATTTCACTGAAGCAAATCTCTCTGTGCAGTTCTCAATACAGCCTGAAGTGAACAGTCCTCCCCAAGATGTAACTTCTGCATGGTAAAGAACACCAGTATGTTAGAAAATTTGACATTTTGGCATTGAGAACGGTGAAGTATTCAATACAGAAAAAACAGATTAATTCTAATTGATCTGTAGTTTTGTTACAGCTGGTACTGGTTGTCATTATCTTCCATTACTTGGTGCAGGGTTACAATGAGTCTGGACCTTGTGTCAGAAAGCACAAGGCATGAAACCCTGGATGGAATGGAGTTACATGACAGAGCACAGAATTACACTACGGGGAATTTAATGATGCCATATTGCTTAACATGGTAATTAAACACAGACACAGACACACACTCCAAGCCAATGGCAGAAATCAAACCCACCAACTCTGCAGGCGTGAGGTCATAACGCTATCCAACAAGCCGGCACAGTACGGTGTCCTTTACATGTGTGTTATGTGCCTCTTTCATCTCCTCATACTTGTTAGCATGTAAGCTACTCTTCCTGCTGATTTGGAGTTTGTTCTCGGAACCCCAAACCCCTCCATCTTTCCCTCGGGGTGACTGCTGAGTTTCAGATGGCTGTCCTGTGCCCCCGCATGAAAAGATCAAACCCCCACCTAGCCACGGTAGGCGAGTACGGGCTGAGGCTTTGGTCTACCACAGGACCTCCATCGGTATTCAACTTGATGTGCTTTGGAAATAAGAATTTGGACTGCAGCCCTGCTTGCCATTCCGAACACTACCTCAGTTTCACTTCTACTTTTGCTGTGCTTCTTGTGTATCACAAACCCGAACAGGAAAAATAATCACTGTTCGTAAACAAGCTGCCAGCAACACGCCTCTTAACGTGCAAGCTGACATGACTGCCGGCTTTCACATGCCTTGTCTTAGCTGTCGGGTAGCGACTCTGGACTTCTGTGCTGGAATTGTTAAGGTGAGAGGCTCTCCCCATAGGTTCCCTCTCTCCTTCAGAGTCCTGACTCAGCCAAGCTCACCAGGTGTATCTCGGTCTTGCTTGGTCATTTCTCTCAGGAGGGTAGTAAGACTTAACCCTTTTGTGCATTGTCCTTGTAGTAACTGTTAACCATCGTGCTCACTACAGTGGACAGCTATCTAAATCCCATTACCAAATATACGGATTGTTTTCAAGTTAAAAGTTGCGTGGAATCATGTTTAGGGAATGTCGCACCAAAAGGAGGAAAGGTTTCACTCGTGATTCACGGTCAGACTTATTACTTATGTGTTACTTGTAGTGAAATACTCAAATACATGCAGTACAATGCATGCATATTTTTAAAAAGTTCAGCTGGAGTGAAATTACTTTAGAGTGTGTGTGTCTTTTTTATGCTGAAAGAAAAATCATAATAATAAAGTATGTTGTCTCAGCCAGTTATAATTCATGCCTGAAAGAGTTATAAGTTATGACTAGGGAGAGACCCAAGTAGAAGAGCAGCTGGAATGCAACACATTTAGCATTATGCTAATCATGGCTCCTCCCTGTCATTATAATTGTTTACACTGAGCTTTTGTTTGTATGTGTGTTGGAATGTCCTGATTTTCAGCAATAACCCAGCCCAAAACATCCTTAATGTCTGAACCGAATGCTGGTACAGTGAGAATTTTGCATGTTGCCTTTGTGCTTGTGTGATTCCCGCCTCCCAACGTTACACAGATCTGTTAGTCAGACCTCAACATCTTCTCTCAGGCTGCCAGCAATTGGGCAATACCTTCTTAACCGGAGGGCCGGCCTTTGAAAGTGTAGCCGTGTCTGAAAGTGTGCTGAGACGCTCTTCTATTGCCGGGCCGTCTCCAACTTCAATATACATTAGCTATCAGTTGAGGACACAGAGCAGAAAGGTGTTCGACTGTTGCTTCAGGCCTTGGCATTGAATCTCCTTGAGGAATTCTATGAATGTGTAGAAGATTTGCTTTTCACTTTTGATGGAAAAATTAGCTAAGTAACAAATAGACTCACCAACCACACTCTGCTCCTGTTGAAGTTAATGGACTATACTCTTGTGAAAAGGGACATTTTAGCTGCAGAATCAAAATTTAGTAAAACTTAAAGATATTTTCAAGTGTTTTTCACAGTTTTTTGTCCTGAAAGAGCATAAAGATTTTTGTTAGCAGTTTGTTTGTCCATTTACTCTAATAAGAAATCTGCAAGCTAAATTTTCTCCTATTTTAGTGTTGGAAGATGTATGGAAAAATACCGTCCCTTTTCACAAGGAACCTGACAAAGTAAAGCAGACCTACTGAAGCTGTAAGCCTGTCTGATTTGCTGCCAGTGTGTGGCTGCATTTGGATCCAGTCTCAATTAGTTATACACATAAATGATCTTGTCCTTGCTTAGCCCCACATCTGCAAGGTTTTTACAGTGGTAAGGTGGGCGATGGAAGATTCATGAGGGGAAGGGTGTGTCAGGGATTTAGAAGGAGGGTCTCAGAATTTCTGCCTTGCAGCTTTGGCAAATATATTTCACACGTATCCAAAATCGACTTGTTTTAATTTGAAGCCACTGTATTTGTGCAGTGAAATATTTTGCTTTCATATGCCTTATCTTTGGTTCCCGAAGGGTGAATAATATTATAGGATTTGCATAATAGTCGTTGGTGCATGAAATGCGAGTGTGCGTATTGCGCTCCACTCTGCATGAGGATTCCGAGGCTGCAGACCCCCTGCGATCGACTGAAGGGGAGCTCTCAAAGTATCCAGGGCTCTAAGAACGGGCAGGCTGACTTTTAATATCATAAGAAGCTTTTCACAGGTTTTCACACAGAAATCAAATTACACACAGTCTCTACTTTCCATTTCTGTATTCTTGACAATTTTGTAAAAAAGAAAAAAGTTATCCCTTTGTTTTGCTGACTAATTAACACTTATTGATAGATACGTCTCACAGTGAAGTCCCGGTGCAGATGTTTAATAGACTTTTAAGGCAGTCCATTGAGAATTCTTATGAGTTCTAAATAGGGCTTGAAATTTAAATAACACTCCTAAGGCAAATGATGATGTATCGCACATTTATGCAGATTTCAGAGCTTCTGAATAGTTCTCAATTATTCTGTTTTTTAACATCCAAGTGACAGTTTCATATTTTAGGGCTTTGATTCCACCGTTAAGCTTAATTTGAATATCTCTTCTGTCTGACTCACAGATTAACGATGGACTCGTGGGTACACATTTTTTCAGCAAACTCAGCCCCTGTGCGTACATTAATCCTAATTACCCTTGTTCATATTGTGTAGTCTTTGTTGTCTCTGTGTTCCACCATAAATCGAATGGAAATGTTGCACTTTCCACTGTAGTAGGCTAAAAATTAGTAGATTAAGCAAAATCACTTGACACAAAGAGGGTGATTCCCAGCCATCACATAATCATACACATAAGAGATGCATACTTAATGGGCAGTGATCAGTACAAGAACTTAATCCTTTTGGTCATTGTGGCAAAGAGCACAAGAAAATTTAAAATGTCAAGACTTTTAAAAATAAAGCTTTTCTACTGAAGGAATCGCTCAGGTCTGCTAGTCGCTACAAATAATAATATGGAAAAAAGTCACCGTTACTCGAGCATATCTGATTTTACAACTTTGAATTTGGTTTTAGATACACAGTATCAGCATGTCAGACAACATTCAGACTCCCAGCAGAGTGACCAGTCATCACAGTGGTATGTGAAACAGATGCACATACTGCAAACCCTCTGTGTTGCACTTGGCTCACTAATGACCATCGAAATCCTGCGTAATCCCTTCTCTGCATAACCTGGAAATAAGATTTTCTTTAAGGGCCAGTTGGTGACATTAATTCCCATGAGAAGGTGGATGAATATCTGGAGAACATTCAAGCTCCAGATATATCCCTGCCTTGGCTTCGAACCTGCAACCTGTGGAGTGATCTGCTGGTGACACTGCTTGCTGAACCCTGGTACTAAAATTACACGATAGCAGAATGGAAGGTGGAATTAATGATGACCGGCATTCCGCTACCTTGGCTCCAAAACTAGATAGCCTCAGTCATGGAAGAAAGCTTTAGCTGAATACCTTTTCCATGCACTGGGCAATGCAGAAGGGTTCACTGTCTCTGCTTGCTAGAAAATCTTTGAGGCTACTCAAAATCCTCTCTCGGCTCAGACTATGTGAGCTGTTAAGTCATTTTTAGATTAGTGAAGAAGGCTTGAATGTGTTGATGAGTTGGAGTGGGGCTCATCTCATATTAATTTATAACCTTCCTTGTGCTGTCATCACCTTCGGAGTCCCCACCCGCATCGATCTGTCTAACATCTCTTTATCACATACAGAGCTTGATGGAAAAAAAAAAGAAACACCTCCACTAGAGATCATTTGCATATTTTCTATTGATACCCTTCTGATTGTCAATTGCTCATCCATTGCTTGGGTCTTGCTTGCCTATTGGTCACCTGCAAGATGCCCGTTGGTCGCCCATTTTTTGCCCACTGGTTGTCTTTGCTAGGGAACGCTGAGGCAGGATTCACAAGAAGCTGGGAAATAGTGTGGTATAGCAGCATGGGTCCTGGGTTTGTGTCCAGATGGTTGTTAGTTCTAATCCCAACAGAGACACTGCTGATATTGAGCTGCAGGGAGCTTGGACTCCATCTGAGCTGCCAAGCTTGTTGCTAGTTATATACAGTTGGTGCCTACTTCCATTAACTGATACATGTAACATAAATGGCTGTATTATCAGACTATATTACTGTATATATTTTTTTTTTTTAACATCAGGGCTGTATCTATGTGACATGTTTTGGATGCAACACACCAATAACATTTGGCCTCATTATACATGTAAAATTCACCCACTGTGTTAATTCAGCTGTGTAAATCATCCCAGCAAATCTGAAACTGCTGCAAACCATTTTGGACCCATGAATTCACCATGGTGCTTCCAGACACATGGCCCATGCCAGATCAACGATACACCCATTAAATACGTATGTAGTGTTATCAGGCCCACTTTTGGCATAGCTGGATCAGCCTTTGCAGTCTTGTTTAACACACTTTTGGACAGCAGGGTGCCAATGAAAACAGAGTGGCAAATAGTGGCTGTGAAAACAGCAGGTGCCGGCCAATCACTGCAAGGTTTTCTGCCAGCTAATCACTGCAGGGTTTTCTGCCGGCCAATCACTGCAGGGTTTTCTGCCGGCCAGTCACTGAGGGGTTTTCTTATGTAAACTATTGCAATAGCAATTCAAAAAAAAATCCAAAATGGAAGATCAAGTTGGAATTACAGGAAGACAATCCATAAAATGTCATCAGTGTAGACAGTCACTGTTTAAGTTTCTCAAAGGGTGTTATACTATGTCATCTCTAAATTTAACCCATTAACCAGCTCCTTTGTGAATCATTCATCTAACTTCCAACATGAATAGTACATGAAAAGAATGGAGCTAAACGACCTAACCATTTCTAGTTATGAGATAATTTATCTCATCTTTTTGTTTTATGCGCATACTCTTTAGTTCACAGAACGCTGCAATATATCTTATGCAATTACTAGAGAGGACCATTTCTGCAAGTGCTCTTTGATGGTTGTTTAAAAATCTCCAAGGAAACATTTTTATACAACAGTTGCAGAATATTCCCAGAACAATTTACATGAAACATGAGTCATCTGATAAATTTAGTCTGTGAAAAAAAACATTTCCAATAGACTTGACAAATGTTCTTTTTATGACATTGTGTAGCAGCCGGACAACCTCTGTGGAATTTCCCTCAAAGTAATAAAGATGTTTGCTATACTTGGTATAGTATTGTGGTCCTTTATGGCTGGACTCAAGCCCCAGACTCCAATGTCTTGTCCATCCCCAGTAGGGGTAAGAACCCATAATGAGGTTCCCTGGAATGCTACGCTGCCCCCTGCTGGCTGGAGCCACCACACCTCGTTAACCTGGTTTTACATCAGACCTTCCTTGACTGCCTTGACAACAATCACACACAAGAAACTGCTCACTTTCCACATTTTTTATCTGACTTCAGCCACCACAGGTAGTAGCTCAAGATGCGGCTCAAGCTATGGTCTCCCACAGATGGAGCGGTGACCCCAGCTCATTACCCACACCCTGCTGGCTACACAGATCACCCCAGTACCATTCCCACCAACAGCACCTAGTTACCTATTTAAGTGGTTAAAGGCCTTGACTTCACTTAACAACATCGGACCCAATGGAAGCCTTCCTGGTGGCATCTGAAAAGCTTTTCTAATCATTCTAGTATCAAAGGCCTTGATCATGCTGGTCAGTACCTTCTTACTAGCTTCGTCAGATCTATACCTGGGAGTGGTACCTTTGATAAAAGTAGGTAATTACTGCATAATTACTACTCGGATGGAAGGAGACAGGTAAATCCTTATTAATTAAATGGATCAGAAGCATCTCTGAGTCTTTCCTCACTTATCTTTTGACTCATCGATAGTAATGCATTCAATGCCTTCATTGTTTCATGGGAATTTTCATACTGTGAATACTCAGACTGCAGTGGATTTGTTGTATGCGCATGTGGGGGGGAGGGGGGGGTGTTCGATCACAAGGATTCACACACTTAATTTAGCCCCTCTCTGCTCAGCTGTCACGTGGACGTGGTGAAAATAGCTTCCCTTTAATACGTACCAGGCCTTTTCTGGGTATTTCTGAAGAATGATTAGTTAAGAATGGAGTTTATACAAAGACTATTCATCTTATGTGACCTACTACCTTGCATAATATCTTGGCCCCTTTCAAGGATTTGTAATGGCAGCATTTGTGTGTGTGTGTGTGTGTGTGTGTGTGTGTGGATACGTGCATTTCCATGGTTATGTGAGCAGGGGATTAATAAGTGCGTCCGGACATGTGTCCATGAGGTGTTTTTGATTCATGTGAATGTGTGCAAATGTTTACCAATCTCATGTAGATTTTTTCATGACCCTGCATAGGATAAAGTGGTTTGGAAAATGGATGGATGGATGGATGGATGGATGGATGGATGGATGGAGGTTTTGAAAACTTATCATTACAAATAAAAAATGTGAAGACCTTTCCACAAGCACTACACATAAACATTTAAAAAATTATACTTCAGTTGAGATTAATATAAAATGCTCAGATAGAGGAGTCTCAGTGACTCAGAGTCAGTCTAAGACTCGGAAACAACATTTGTTGTATATGAGTATGACAGGGGTGTATTACTGACCGGCAGAGTCTGTCTTGTTAACATACACAGTACGCACTCCACCTGTAGAATTTCTGTGTGCTTCTTTCTACATATCTGTGTCTCTGTGCTCACTGGTTGTGTGAGCCTCTGTGTATCTATGCACCTGTGAGCATGTCTGTTTTTATCTAGCACAGTGTGTGTGAATCTATGTTAGTGTTTCAGTATCTGAGTGTATCTTGATGTCAAATGTGTTTCTGTGCCTGCTTGCTTGTTTCTAAGTCTTTCTTAGACTTTTCATCTGTCTATATGTGTGAATCTGTGTGTGTGTGTGTGTGTGTGTGTGTGTGTGTGTGTGTGTGTGTGTGTGTGTGTGTGTGTGTGTGTGTG
>JAACJT020022877.1:0-29278 GCA_009936485.2 Gymnarchus niloticus | reverse complement strand
CCCCAACACCCCCCCTCCACCCCCCCCCCCCCACCCCCCCCAAGGGGGGCCCCTTTGGGGGGGTTTTGGGGGTTTTCCGTCTGCCCCGGGGTCGGGGGGGGGGGGGGGGGGGGGGGGGTGGGGGGCAGGCTGTACTCACAGGCAGTATACGAAGACACAGCAACTGTAGATCATTGGCAGCTCGTCGAGTAACTGGGGGGGAAGCGGGTGGGGGATTAGTGATGATTCAAGCATAATTCAAGATGGGCTCACACAGAGGAACCCCTGCACAGAGATGTGCTCACACAGAGGAACGCCTGAAAGTTTTTCACACTTTCACTGTAAATGCTCTGTCAGCCTCTGCCAGACAGTCATGTTTGGGCAAATCTGTATGACAAAGGATCACCTCTGCCATGAGCCTGCTCCTCCGTTTCATGCAAATGTATGAAACAGTGCTTGCTAGGCAGTACACACCCAAAGCAGCTTCCCCTCTGCGTATGACCCAAACAAACAGGACAGGGCAGTTAGAAAGGCAGCAGGTCCTCTCCTGCATTTGAACATCCTCCACCTTAACCACCGCGGTGAGTCGGTTAGCGTTGCCCGATTTACGGAAGGATGAGCTCACCTGCATTTTATACTGCAGTGTCATGTGGAAGCACCAGGATCCAACGCCGACCGCTGAAAGAGAAGAGATCCGGTCCGGTGTTTCTCATCCATCACATGCCAATCGCACAGCAGACTGAACGCGCTGCCCGGGGGCCCGACTGGGCGGGGACAGAACGGTTCATGATTTGCATCCCCATGCCGTACCTCTACATACAAGTTAGGACAAGCAGAATCCTCTGCGGCTTTGGACGCCATCCGAACCCAGCGGCAGGCTTAATGGGCCCCAACTGAGGTCCTTCTGTTGCCAGAGGATCCGGCGGGTGTGTCTCCTCCGCTAACTGCCCTCCATAACACTCCCACGAGTCACATGCCATCGCAGCTCTGCTCGTGAAGCACCTTTCCGGCCTCACAGTCAGTAGAGGGCTCAGGCGAGGGTCCGCTTTTTACGTTAAATGTGAAACCCGAGGCCAGCGCTCATGTGACACAAGCATATTTGACCAGTACCTTCACTTTCACTGCTTAAAGCAGATGATTTCAGAGAGCTGTAATATGAGTAAGAAATCCTCAAACTGCCAACAAGATCTAGCACTAATCTTCTGATGATCCTCTAAGTCCTCTCAGCCAGGGTTCCCACGGTAATTATTAGATACTGCTCCGATTTGTAATAATGATGGATGTCAAACTAATTTTGTGGGCGTGTTTTTTTTTTCCCCAATGACACCAGTAAATCAACCAGGGACACGTTAATCTGTCTGATTTTTCCATTTAAGACAGGTCACTGGGATCCGTCTGACGGTGAGATCTTTAAGAGCGTCAACAGATGTCAGACCAAGCAACGGAGCCACGAAGGCACAGGCAATCAGAGGTACGGATGAGAACGCAAAGCAAGGGCCCCAGTGGGGCTGAAAATCGGAGGAGGTGCACATGAGTCCTGAGCCCCGGTCTCACCTGCTAGGCCCAGGAAGGCGAAGATGTAGCGCGTCTCCAGGCCGTCCTTCAGGGTTTGCAGAGCGCCATAAACGGGAGGTAAGATCATGATGAGGTTACTCATGGTGTTCCCTGGGGAATCACAACATCGCTGAGGTTTCCATGGAGCTGGAGTGATCGGCGAATCCGTCCCGAGAGCTCTTTTTACGGGATTACGGGATTACTTCACGCTCTCAGCAGACAGTGGAATACAGTTAAGAACGTTAGTCATACAGCTGAAGCCTTTCTTCATTTTGGCTTGGCACCTGCTAGGTCATCACCATGGGAGCAGAGAGTGAGGCAGACTTGAAGCTCGCTTTGGTGTTAACCGCCATGGTTTCGCAGCCAGCTTCTCCAGAGCGCCACGGTGAAGCCTGGCATGGCTTCCTACTCCGTGATTACAATTCCAGCCGCCGACAGCATGCAGGGGGAGGGGGACTTTGGCAAGCTTACCTTACAATCCTGCTTGCATGCACTCGCTTTTATGCAAAACGCACCCCGTACTTCGACATGGAAACCAGGCTATGCCTCCTTGATACATCTCGCTCAAGGATTCGACGTACACTGAGCGTGTGGTGAAATTAACAGGCAAGAAGGTAGCCCTTTAACCCCTAGAAGACCTGAGATTGCTTCCTGAGCCTGGGGGTGGGCAGGTATGCGGTAGAGGAGCAGATAAGCCCGGGACAATAAGGAGTGTGCAGACTTACTGCTTTCAGGATCCTCGTTAGAGGTTAAATTAAGAGAAGCAGGTTTCTCTAGAAGATTATAATCGACATTGTGAGTCTACTCGTGACGGACGTCCCGAAACGGGGGGGGGGGGGAATGAAAGCCTGAAGCTCAGTCGGAATGTGTTCTGTGGACCTCACACTTCGTTCACCGTGAGAAACTGAGGAGACACGGCGGGACGACGCGGAGCAGAGTGTCCACAGCCGCGGATCGCCCGGGTTCACACCGTCTACCGTGAGCGACCCGGTCGTCGACGACGACGACCAGCAGGGGACCCGAGCCGCGTACGGCGCGCGCTGGGCTGGCGCGGAGGGCTCGCGCAGCTCCGCGCGTCGGGCTTGGTGCGTGCGTGCGTGCGCGTGCGGTCCCCGGAGACGGGGCCCCGCACGCTCGCCTAAATGCTCAGTTTCCATAATAAAAAGCCGTGCATCCCCCCCCCGCCCCAATCCCACCCCACCACCCCCGGTGGGCGACTGCTGCCCGCTTCTTACTCACAGAACTCGGCGATGTAGAAGGAAACGACGTAGTTCTCCTCGCACCAGTCGAGCGTGGAGGTGGGCTGACCCCAGTATCCCTGCCTGTCTACGGAGGGAGCCATGATGGAAGAGAGAGAAGCCGCCTGCCTGCGGGAGGGAGGGGGGGCCAAGTGGGTCACCATGGCAACGGGCGCTCAGGGGTATCACCTGGACTCAGGTGAACGGCGGCCGGATGCCTCTGTACGTATTAACTCCTTCCCTTGGCTGCCTGTCTTATATTTTTATCATTGAAATATTTGCAAGGCTTTGCTGTGAGAAATTTGTGGTTTTTTTAAAAAAGAAAACAGAATCCGACTTTTTTTTTTTTTTAATTATTATTAAATAATTCTTGCCTTTTCCCCTAATCTTAATCCAGCATAAATATGAAGTGAAGAGCATCTTACTGCGTAATCTTATTTGCAAACGGCTGCGTCCCAGGCAGAGTCGTCCTTCATCTTTTCGGTGAAAGGCGAGGGAGAAACACTCAGGCGGCCACATTTATACCTGGAGCACATTAACCCCTAAAAGTCATCTTCGCTGGAGTATGTCAGCGGTGACCCAGACAAACACCGCCCTCGGCATGCAGGCGTCAGGAACCCCCTGAGAGCCCACAGACCTCTGATAAAAGGAGCCGAGGTCCACACCAAGTGCACCCTCCAGGGTCAGCCGTATTGATATGCTGCATAGGGAGGGCTTTTGACACCCCCTCCGTCCACACACACACACACACACACACACACAGCAGCTGACTGTCTTCACTGTGCTGTAGAAAACACTGCTGCTGTCGCCTTTAATCCTGATATTTGGCTCGGTGTGGCGGCACGAGAAGCAAGTTCATTTTGGGCACTTTTTCCGGTATTTTCTGGCGTGTTAATCCTTATTTTATTCAACATTTGACAGGTTTAATTGTAATGGGGGGGAATCACAGCTTACGTCACATGCGCGTGACGTGCCACAAATACAAGCCACGATGCAGTGCCTCGGACCTGCCGCTGGGGGGCGCCACAAAGCCAAGGAGAGAGGAAAAAAAAAAGAAAAGATCTGTACGGACGCAATGACAGCTATTCAGTAACTATGATTGACCTAGCACCAGGTGTACTCTAAATGCTAGGTGGAAAAGTAACATGAGTCACCATGACGCTACTTTAGAAGGTAAAGACGGTTCTGTGAGTTACAAATCCTAGTGTGACTTGGGAGTGCAAATCCGTTTTGAACAGCTGTGAAAAATGCAGCACAATGACGTGTAAAGGATACCTGCATTCAGTCCTGCTTCACGCATTTAGTGTGTTTCTCCTTGACGGAGTTCATTACACTGATGCTTTTGTTCAGAGCAATTCACGCAGGCAGCTGCATTATTGAAGTTCATGTTACATTTGTTATTCCAGCACATAACTTTAATTCTGCATTATTTAGTCATCAGTGCCCTTCCTTCCCGATCAAACAAGCTTCTAATCACAGAGAGACAACTTTATCTGGGCAAAATATACGTACTTATTTGGCGTGAGACGTCATTTCTCAGAGATGTTTGCACAAATCGGGATAGTCGGTGGCATAGTGGAAAGCCAAAGGTTTACAGTTCAAATCTCTGGACGGCTGCGAATTTGATCTTTTTACTTATGCAAAAAAAAAAAACAACGGAAGTGTAATGGCTAAGACTTTACTCTGACACAAGTTGGGGGGGGGGAATGTTTATAACACCACTGGACCCAGCCCTTCACTGGGAAGGTGAACCCTTTCCTGATACAATTTTGCCTACAGAACTGTCAATCAGCCCAGCTGTACCTGTATCCCCGCATTCAGAGAATGCCTGTCGTTCACTCCTGCCCTTCCGGTTCTGTCGTCCTCAGCACACACAGACGTGGGCCTCCGTACAGACGCAGTAGAGGGCTGGTTGCTAAATATTTCTGTTCCATGTCAGCCTTAGGCCGACACAAGGATTTAGTCACAGCCATACTCCAGCCACATATAAACATCACCCTGCCGAGTTGTATGTTATCAACCTTATCGTGAGATGCGTGTGGGAGCAGCGGGCACTGAAGGCTGAATTACGCAATAGCGGACTTTACCCTGAAGAGACTCATCACACAAAAGAAACATGAGGTGCTAAGGTCAAGTTTTTAACGATCTTTATTGAAAAGGAATCACATTTACCAGGTTTTTCACAGCGTTGAATACAATTTTATACAAATAAATTCATTTTCCTCTTCAAAAGGAGGTGGCCAAAATCACATCTCATCTTTAAAAAGCACAGACATTAAAATCCACTCCGCAAAGATACATCCAATAAACACGAATGTCTCCAGACGGTATCACGTCCTTGTTAAGTGTTGTTTGAATATTCGCAGATAGAGATGAGTTATCACAGACTGACACAATTCACTGCCAGGGACGTGAGAGGAGAGCACACGGTCAAATTCACGCGACAATGGCGTCTTTTACTTCACTGCAAGTGGCCAGACTGAACTGAAGCTTTTCCTGCTCTCAGGTAGACCTTACAAATCAAAACATCCGAACATTTTCAAATTCTTAGTCTATCATGTATACAGACGGCCTCAACTTCAAAACATACATTAACAGATGTGCAACACGCACATTTAGGTAGCAGTTCATATATGATGCTGCTTGGAATTAAAGGCATTGCATTTCAGCCAAATTTAAAAAAATTTAACCCATGAATCCAGTAACCCGATACCCCAGAGTAGTTAGTGCTGGTTTTAGCACGTCAAAGGCACATTGGAGACCGTTTTCTGTCTGTATGCTGGAGTAACTCCACGTAGAAAGTTAAAATTGCTACAGCCAACCCGTACAATCTGCTTCCCCATCTCAGAGAGCATGTAGGATTATGAAAGGCTAAATTAAACTGCACACTGAGTGCAGTAAATGAACAACCTCAGTCAGTCAATATACTCATTTCCACTCTGCTACCATTGAGACTGTAAAAGTGTGAATGCACTGTTTCTGGTTAAACACCAGTTGTTTTCTTTAAATCGTCGACATGTCCCTCATCCTAAATTGACGTGGATTTCCCCCGCTGAGAGGCATTGGTCTAGATACTCCTAATGTGGAAATCAAGGCTTGGAATCACTCTTTGCCACATCCAAAGTTCAACCGATCTCGATCACGGAAGAGCGTGCGCTCAGACCGGGCAGCCCGATGCATGCAGGCTGTGATACACGGTAACGGAAGCATCAGTACCATAAGGCACTGAAAAACGACTAGACAGTCTGCTGTCGGCTTCCAGCTGTGCTGGACGGTTTATTCTCCAGTTTTGCGAGGGGCGGACCTCCAGCTGAAAGGAGATCCCAGATCCTTCGCCATGCTGGCACAAGTCAGGAGCTCCATCTTGCTTGCCTTGCCTATGTGCTGGTGAAAGGCACCCAGCCTGTGGGTTCTGTGGCACCGAACACCCGTCAGTGTTATGGTCTTCAGGCTGGGCAGATGGCTCAGAATGTCCTCTGGCAAGGAGGTCACTCCGGAGTCGGACAGGTCGAGCTCCTGCAAGGAGTCCAGATCTACAAAGACCTCGGGATCCAGAGAATGGAGCTTGCTGTTGTTGGACAGGTCCAGGACATGCAGGCTTCTCAGGCCCTCGAAGCTATGGGCATGTATGACAGACAGCTCAGAGAGTCCAGCGAGGGACAGGTGAACCAAGTCAGGCAGCCCAGCAAAGGAGCCCCGGGTGATGATGGGGATCGGGTTGCCGTCTAGGTTCAAGTATCGCAGCGGGACGCCCCGGAGGCTGGGGACAGAAGTCAGTTGGTTCCTTGCTAGGTCAAGGGTCTGCAGGTTGGGAGGGGCTGCTTGAGGGTCACGGGTAACAGTGATCAAGAGGTTGTCGGAAACATCCACATTGACAGGCCTGCCGCGGGCGCCGGTGGCCAGAGCGTCCAGCCACAGCTCCCGGATGCGGTTGTGGCTCAGAGCCATGTCAGCCAAGGGAAGTCTTGTCAGCCATCCTTTATCCAGCTTCTCCAGCAAGTTGTGGCTCAGATCCAGGCTCTCCAGGTAATGCAACCGGGCAAAGGCCCCAGGGTCCACCTCCGCGATGAGGTTGTGGCTCAGGTCCAGGCCCACCAGTGTGGTATAGCCTGGCCCAGTCAACATGGAGCCCTGGACTGCACGCAGGGAGCTGGAGGACAGGTCCAGGTAGGCAGTGTCCAAAGGGATGGGAATGGCACCAGCCTCAAGCCGCACGCCACTGCAGTCCACCTTGGTCAGGCTGAAGCTGCTGAACAGCCCATAGCTCTCCACTTCACAGTGGCACCTGGGGTGGCAGTTCTTCACAGCTCCCACAAGGGGGAGCAGCAACAACATGAGGCTTAGACTCAGGAAGGCAGGCATTGAACTCTGTAAAACAAGGAAGAAAAAAAAACAAATAAGATTTGGACATTTCATCACATAAGAGACAAAATATTACACGGCGTCACATCTGTACCGGACAATACACTTATGAATACTTGTTGATGGCATATCGTCAGCCGAACAAGCTATACCATATTGGATACATTGAAACAGGTTTGATACAAAGTCATGCAGCGCGGCTTCCCCAGCAGCAACGTGGAAAGCGGCGACTTCACATCAGCTACGCTGCTGAAAAACAGCCTAGACGCATCATCTCTTTTCTGGGCGATACCATTTTTGCTCATCTCCCTATAGATGGCGCTGTTAGCCATGCGCATTTTATGCATGTTATTAAACGCAAACCTCTTGAACACACACACACACACACGTGACCATCTGTAACTCGGTCCTGACCGGATCAAAGTGGTCAGTGGGGAAAAGGACACACACTCAAGGCGGGTGACACTTTCAGAAAGCCGCAAGTAAGTCTTACAGAACCAACTGTGCAACACGCCAACATCTGCACCCGATCCAGAACATCTGGAGGAAGCCTCAGACCTGCTTTCTGACCGCGGTTTGGAGGAGGTACGGGCCTGGCAGGTACTTTGGGAGTGTCTGGGAAACCAGAGCTTTGATTAAAACGACATGGAGCCAAATGCAGGCTAAATTCACTGCAGACTGCACCTAAACATCTCTACAGTACAGCAAATCAAACTCAACTGTATGCAAGAAAGTTTGAGTAAACTGATTTATCACTGAAATCAAGGTACTAGTAACCTAGAGCCTATATTACAATAGACACAAGAAACCCAATACAAGCAAAATTATTTTAAGAAAAGGGAACAACATAACTGAAGTCACCTCTGTCACAGTAAACCATTCCAAACAAAGTCCACATAAAGTCAAACTGAGTCACGGCACAGACAGGCCACGTCCCACGCTGCTCTTACCTTCAGGAGCACACGGGCGAGTGCGTGACTCAGTGAGGCAGACCGAGGTCGTCTACGGCACTCAGACCACCCGCTTCCCCTGGCCGTCCCCAGCACAGCCACCACGTGGCATCTGAACACAGCAGCAAATCAGCCCGAGGTCTTTATACCGCGGCACCAGTGCCTCGGCAAAGGGAGGAGCAGTGGGATGTACCATATTTTTGGGGACAGAATGGTTTGGAGTGGGTGCCAGCATGACTGAGCATAAAGCCGATGCTCATTAGGTCACAGTGTTTTCTAGCACGACACTGGATATCATAACACAGTTCAGGTGGCCAGCATTTTATGACTGTTTACATAACTGCCTCACACGCGATGTTTAGAACTCCATGATCCTTCGCATGGATCAGTGAGCTGCAGACTGAGGGAGGGAATTTTTCCCCCCAAGCTGCACAGGTAATTCCATTTTCCAGTTTATTCAGGTGAGGGTCATGCTACAAATCCAGAGAGGCAGAGGGGCATACAAGGCACCCCACAGACACACACCAGGAACCACAATACTCACCAGCCCCTGTTCCATTGTAATTGCCCCCTCCCCCCAAAATGTTTTAGCGGCACCTGAAATATTGCTCAAGATTAAATCCCAGGAGAGGTGCTGTTCATGCAACTTGGAAGAAAAAGCTTCTCATTCTAAAACTGCTCTGCTGAAATATAGAGAAGTGCGACTTTTAGCTTTGCTGAATTTGCCAAATGAGCGACTCGCGCTTCTCCCCATAATGAGCGCCTGTTTATGGCACCAGTTGAAGCGTTTATTTGTTAACAAGCTACGCATCACCACTCCATCCCCAGGTTAGGACCGTGTGTCCCGGTCGACAGCAGCGCAGGTCACGCGAATGCAATTCGAGCAAAATAGAAACGGGACAAACTGGTCTGTTGTCAAAGGGGACCAAACATAACTCAAAGTCGTGTTAATCTTACACCAGGGAAACAAAGGCATCGTTGGTGGGGTTAAGCTGCTGTGTCCCCCTCACCCACAGTATGCATTGTCACCAGGGCCTCACGCCGACACACTGACTTTCACAGCTGTCTTGTCAGATTAGACCTTATCAACACCTTCCAAAGGCACTTAACACCTTCACATTTGGCCCATTTGGCCCACTGTTGTGGGTCTTCAGAGCCTTTAAATGGGCGTCCTGCTCATTAATGAAGAGACCATCCAGAATGAGACTGCCTGTAGTGGAGAGCACTCTAATTTAGCGTGTCTGTATGTCGGAGTGTCGGCCAGAACACGTCTTAATTACTGCTTCACTCAAGCACGACACCCGGCAGCCCAGCTCTCATGTTACATTTCAGATGATTAATATACATTACTGTATGATATACAGGCTGATACATGAAGCAGCCCGCTTAAGGGCGGCTGGTGTGGTTTCTTCAAAGCCAGAAACAGAGAACAACTGATAACTACACAAATACCCTTACGACTCCATCACCAAGGCGACAAAGTTTAATAAGCAAACCAAACTTTAGTGTTATGACCTAAATCAACAGAGTAACTAGATACCAGAGGTTTCCACAGTCTTTTGTACACTGCCCGTACATCCATGCACGCACAGTTGACAGCACATTACATGCATCAATAAGAATAACATTAATAAACGTGACACGCTATACACACGATGTCTACACACCACACGCCCATGCTGAACGTGCCGCCCCCACCTCACCCGCTGAAACGGGGCGAAGCTGACCTTCGGGCACAGACGCACGCAGATCTGCGCAGCTCGACTTCTGCTGCGATATCAGCCCATCAGCGCCGAGCGGATACAGTGTCACAGTGATAGGCCCCAGTGTAGCCCAAGACTTCCCCAAACTCCTGCGGGCAGCCCAGGACCCCCTAATAGGCTTATGCGTATCGAATGCTACTCGATCCAGTACTCAGAAGTGGAAATGCCGACCTGGGGACCGGCGGAAGAAGAGCCTTAGTGAGAATAAAACCAACAAAGTCTTTATAGGGTCTGGATGTAGACCCAGTTATCTGGGGGCTCAGCCACTCGCAGAATACACGTCAATACACATCAATCCCTTGTTCTCAGTCCAGAAATGGCACAGTGAAACTGACCAGACTCCTTCAGACTCTTAGTGCTGAAAAGTCCATTGGGTCAGTGTGACCTGCTGTTCTCTTTATTTTTATCCTTTAATCCGGACCCCACCGGCTACACTTTCATTAGTAAAGATATTTGGGGCGTAAAAGAGGTAACTGCTTAACTCATTTTCCACAGTCCAAATTAGCGGTGCCCGGATCTTTTCAGACGTTTCCCCAATGTTTTTATTATTATGTCAGAAAGTGAATGTGGTGCCGGCCAATAATTATAGCAAATTATGTTTCAGAACCTTAGATCGGACCGAGCGGGCTGCTCAGCTGGGAGACCGTCTTCCCCGACTTAGGAATGAAGATGATGGTGATGAAGACGATGATGGTGATGATGAAGATGATGATGATGAATATGAAGATAATGATTATGAAGATGATGATGATGATGCCCCTTACACGCAGAGAGCTATGAAGTACCCGGTCATCCCTCCAGTGGCTTCCTGGTCCTTTACAAAGAAGGACAAACACGGGAAGGGGTGCTGCTTACAGTTCAGGAGCTCATTAAGTAGTCATCGCTCCTTCTACAGCACAGAGATATGAATGAGAGCAGACAGAGTCAGCTTCAGAACGGGTGAAAACGCGCTTCAAACTGAAGCTGACGCTCCTGTGTCTCAGAAAAATGCCCTGTCCTGTGGAGCATGACTTATGTCGCTAGAAAATAGCTATAATAAAGCCTTAATTCGCACTGTCCTCACTTTGTCTCTCCCGTATTTCCTGGCAAGCTGTAAAATCATTTACGTTATTGTTTCATCCCAAACTGATACTGTACGTAGCTAGAAGACAGACGAGCCAGAGGAAAAGATACGGAAGAAATAATGATTAAAATGACCTTAATAATAAATACGGGCTATGAAGTCCATCTTTCCGCAGCATACGAACACAAGAGGGCGCTAAGACCATACGTTAAAGGTCGCATCTCGCAAGACAGCAACGTGAATGAAAACCTTCTGCAGGGGAATTAACAAGGCAAAGCTGATTAAGGACAGAGACGCATACCTTCACAGGCCATCAGCTTATGCGTCATGGCAACCTGGCTTGCATTTGTGTAAAGGCACCGGTCTGTTTTACAGGAAGAAGCAGGGGCACAGAGTACGGTAAAGACTGAGCAAACCAAGCTAATTCTGTGTCCTTTATTTGCAGAAAGAGTGAAAAACAAATGTTATTTCCCCACAAACATACTCGGGTATGTGGTTAAAAAAAAAAAAAGAGAGAAAAGTTCAGTAACATAGCACACACATTATGAGGATGCAGTGTCAAATCAGTTTAGTGCCCCCTACAGACTCGACCTGCACTGGCAAGTAGCTTAGTGCAAGACACCAGGTTCAGTGTACATAGTTTACAATAAAAAAATCTTTCTGGGGGGCTCAAACTTCAGCCCCGCTGTTCAGCTGGAGTCCGGGTTAACGTACAGTCGCACTACAGGCTGTTAGGCTGGAATGTTGTCTGCTCGATGTCACCCCACACAGAGAAACAGGACAATTGTACAGGAATAGACACGCTAGGGGAACAAGGCTGGTAAAACTTCAGTCACATCTCTGAGGACCCTGAGAGAACTTAGATCAAGATATGAGGTCATGTTTTATGTAGTCAAGCAACCTGTTGGATGGTTTGCCATTAAACAAAGCATCTAGCACCAGTTACCTCAATTATTTCCAGATTGGCATTGTTTTTTAAAAACTCTTCCCGTGAAATTCCACCTACAGTTTATTTAAACACAAACTGACCTCCAGACAGTTTTAGGAACGTTGCCATCAGAAAGGATGGAGCCCAGATGCCAGTCCACATTTTCTAAGAAAGCATTCCTGAGGTAACAGACATGCTTACTGATTGTTTCCAACCCCCCTGCAACTAAATGCAGTAACACACACACACCCCACTACAGCTCATCTCTCATCCTTTCGCCCTTTGGGTGAACCAGCCTTCCGATGAAGAGGATGGCATTGGTCTTGTCGTCCTTCACCAGGAAGATGAACGGGTGATCAGCATAGAACAGCTTGGGGTTCCTGAGTTTCTCAGAGCCGTAGATGCTGATGTCAAATGGGTTCCCTTCCGTGTCCCACTCCAAGGCAGATGCATGGAGGACGTTGGAGAGATACAGGTCCTTCTTGCCGGAGATGTTGGACAGGTCAGCCTTAGCTTTGTCCATAGCTTCTGTCAGGCCAAGATCTTCAAGGTGTTTCTGGGTGAAAGGAGGACTGGTACTTATTTTCCTGGCGGACTGGATATTGGACCTTCACTGAACAAGTCATACTACCAGGAGAATCCTGTCTTATCCATAAGCGGGAAATTCACAGACTGAGAAAAGTAGCTAATTATCACAAGCATAGGATCAACATCAGTGAATATCTGCTGCCTAGTATAACAACCATGGGGTAACCCTGAAACCAAACCAGCACGGTACCTGCAGGCAGGTGGAGGGACTGACAGTACCTGCAGGTTGTGGCTGACTTCCAGGCTGACTTTGGGCAGGGACACGGCCACAGCCTTCTCCTCCTGCTTGCTCAGCCAGCTGTCCAGTTGCTTGCGAGTCAGCAGCTTCTCCAGCCTCAGCAATGGCTCCGCATGGGAAGGCAGGATAAAGACCACGGTGGACATCTTGTGGGCCAGAGGCATGCTCAGGACATAGAGGTTGTTCTCCTTATCCTCGTAGTAAGGATAGAAACCTGTGGAACCAAAATAGCATTGAAGGTGCAGACAGTCCTTTAGATCTGACTGCTCATTATATCCGCATTGGTCAGCTGCCAGCTTTGCCAATTTGCCCGGGCACCCAAATTTGCCACCTCTATGGAGCAGTGTTCCAAGGCCTGAGATATGGATCCTTGTAGATGAATGACTCACCTGTGCGATGCATCATGGGAATGGAAACCGTGAAAGAGTGATCCACAAGGAAGCCACGGTTGTCGACCATCTTGTGGTGGAACTGCTCATGCCAGTGGGCTGTGCAGAGGAAGCAAAGTTGAACGCGAGAGTGAGCGGAACATGCTGAGGCAGACCGACCCGGGCCTCGTTCAGCTGAGAACCACTACAGCCCATATGCTCAGGAATGATCAACCCACCTCTGGAGCCTCCCCACATTCCACGGGGTGTTTAGAAGGAATTAGACAACGAGAAACCACTAAATGGACTCACGCTTAAAAAACATGGCGGTGATGATCATGGCTCCATCCGTTTTCTCCAGGTCCTTAGCAACTTCGGGCAGCTTGCCGTCGGTGAATTTGGAACCCCATTCATTGATGGACTTGAGTGCGCTCTGCTTGTCCCGGAAGTTGACCTTGGAGTGCTCCACCTTGTAGAACTTCTTGCTGGTCTGGACGAAGTCGTTGGCGAAGTTGACGGAGGTGGGACCATAGAGGCGGTTGCCGATCTTCCAAGTGACATTCCGGGCTGTGGTGTTGCTGACGTTGGCGAGGAGCTCAGCCAGGCCAGCGTGCAGATGCTCATCCTTCATTTTATCTGCGCTGAGCACTGCCTTGACCTGGCTGGGGGTGGATGCCTTGCCGCTCAGCGCCACCAGACCCAGAGAGGAAGCCACGAGCACAGGTGAGATGAGGATGTTCTCCATGTCCTTCTCCTTGGCCATGTTGTGGTAGAGGCTGAAGGCCAGACTGGCGCTGTTGTCTGCCATGGCCGCAGCATGGCTACTGAGGGCCTTGGTCTTGCTGGAGGCAGTCACCACCAGGAGGCACTGGGCCAAGAGGCTCAACACCAGCATGGTCTCAGGAAGTGTCATCTAGAAGGAAAGAAGTGCCACAGATCTACTTTCTGTGTGAGATACTCACCTCCAGCAAGTTAAACATCGGCTGGTAAATCTTGATAAATGTCGGTTGACTGTCTTCCCACTAAACTGAACCAATTCTTGGAAAATGTTTCTCCCAAAGCAAGGGCTTGAATCAGCAGCCTTCTGCTAAATATCTGAAGCCATCCCTGGTGCGTAGGGCTGTGATCCCATGTCAAATTTGATAACCAGTATCGTATAAAAATAAGTATGTCAACACAAAAGTTACGTACGCTGGCAGGTATTAGGTTGCGGTGGACAGTTTGGTCTGATGCAGAATTAAACTACAACTCGAGTTAAGCTGCCAGTGTCTATATCTGTATGTGGGATGTCTTGTGAATAAAACACGGTCATCTTGGACGGTTTAGAGGCTATTTTTTTTTTTTTTACAAAAAATAAGTCTTTAGAAAGTCATGGAGTTACAGCTTGGGGTTCTGGCAGCCGTGAATCACACCATGGGAAAGCTTCCGCAAAGACGCTACATCAGCAGGCAGCTGGCCCATGGGGCGGGGGCAGACCCTCTGCAGACCCCCAGGCCAACAGCAGCCCTGAGAAGACCATCATAATCAGACTTCCTTACGCTTCACTGCAAAGCAGAGAAGCCAGTCTGATTTTTATCGATTTTTGAAGGTTAATCCAGTCACAGCCAGATTCACCTAACCCTCACCTTACATATTTGCATTAAAGCATAACATATAAATATATATATTTATGTGAGCCCTGCATGTCGACCTGGGGCAGGCTCGTCACAGCTGCATGTTTCTGCCCAGCTCTGAGGAGCTACAGGGCGTGTAGGGACAAGCCGGACACCAGCCACGTCCTGTGCCTCTAAACAAGGAGACTAAACATTCTGCCTCCTTAGAGAAGAGAAGAAAGCCGCTCCACTGCAGAACGTTTGGGTTGTGTGCAAAGGCATGCATGAACATCACAACCATGCAGTCTGAAAAACGAATTTCCGTGCTCAGATTCAAAGGAAGCATCAAGAGATTCCATTGAGGGGAACATTTCCCATATCTGTGAACATACTTTAAGTTTCATTCAATCCAGCTAGAAGTTAACAAACATGGAACCCAAGATGCCAATGCAACTATGAGCCACAGCTGTGTTTCAGTGCAACCAAATTTATATTTCAAAGTAATTCAAAGTCAACATGATCCGCACAAACTTAAAACACAGAAACTCTAGCAAGATTAGCAATTTAAAGTGAAAAACAGGTTAAAATTATCTTTTGCAATCTAACCCGAGTGCCGCCCAGCTTTTTGGTATGAGGGGAGGGATAACTCTGAGTGATGAATTCCTATTTAATTATTCCTGTTTATTCCTGTTTACTGGCTTTCCAAGCTGTAGGTGCTGTCGGCTCCACCCTGGCTGAAAGTGGACAGTCAGACGTGTTAAGGCGCCTCCATGTATTCGGTTTCCTTACGCTCATATTTAACTACAGTCAAGATCCGTTATTTAACGTTACACTTAGAAACAAGTTCATCTCCTCAACTGCGTCGCGATTACATTCAGTTACTTTTTATATTCACTTAGTGCGTCTATTGTGTTCTGCCCACAGTTCTTAGTTGTTCTTAGCAGACATTAAAAATCTATTCTGATATGTGGGCTTTTTCCACTCTGCCCACCCTTCAGGGTCCATGGGGGCTGTCCATCTTTATTATGACCCCCACAGTCTTACCCTTCTGGATTCTTATGTGGTTTCCACAGCCCGTCCGTCCGGGTGGCTTCCAAGCCGGCAGATCTTTCACAGAGGTCTTTGTAACGAGGAGAAGAAACTTCTGGAAGATGGGAAGGTATTGAAGTGACGAAAATGTCCGGCTCTCGGAACCTGAGACCTCCCACGGTATCCAGTTCCCGTTGCCGGACCGGGAGCGGAGTCCTCAAGGTCCTAAAACCCCGCTAGACAGAGGAGATCCGTGATGATGAGGCTGATCTGATCCCTCGGAGATCCGTGATGGGGTGGCTGATCCCTCGGAGATCCGTGATGATGAGGCTGATCTGATCCCTCGGAGATCCGTGATGATGATGCTGATATGACCCCTCGGAGATCCGTGATGATGAGGCTGATCTGATCCCTCGGAGATCCGTGATGCTGGGGCTGATCCCTCGGAGATCCGTGATGGGGTGGCTGATCCCTCGGAAATCCGTGATGCTGGGGCTGATCCCTCGGAGATCCGTGATGCGGTGGCTGATCCCTCTGAGATCTGTGATGCTGGGGCTGATCACTTGGAGATCCGTGATGCTGGGGCTGATCCCTCGGAGATCCGTGATGGGGTGGCTGATCCCTCGGAGATCCGTGATGCTGGGGCTGATCCCTCGGAGATCCCAGCTCCTCCCAGCCTTCTGAACGCTCTCTCGGGGTATTTAAACCAAAACATGTGTTTAAACCAAAATGTTTCATGTCACCCCTACTCTGTCCGCTGCTTGGATCCCGCATATTGGGAGACATGGTAACAGAATCTAACAGTATCAGTAAATGAGACTGTAAAAAACACTGCATTATTTTGGACAAATACTTACAACAAAGTTGTCATCATGTGCCTCACAAAAATCATTTTAAATAGGATTGAAATGCATCTCCCTAAAATTAAAGCATGCTACAGTGAGTAGCTAGTAGAGTAAGTTCCCGGGAAGCACGGAGCTCAAGGCAGGGAAAGTTAGGGTTAGGGTTAGGGTTAGGGTTAGTCACCCATACTGGGCATTGAGAAATGGACATCTGACCACCAGACCAGACTACGACAGCAAGGGGAGCCTGGAGCCAAGCTAGCTGACTGCACGCAGTGCTCAGGCCGTGAGAGAATGCTGCAATCTCCTTATGTTGTAAACAGGGGGAGATCCAATGTATAACTGTCAGACAGCCACGGTGTCGCTGAATGCAGATGCAATGAGACATGTCGCGCAGTGATGTAAGCTCTGCTGCCCAGAGAACGTCGACAGATGTGTTCTCACTTACTTTGTCCTCCCCGAAAATGATTTCAAATACAGTACCATGCAAAGTCTTAGTCAGACCACGAAGATTGTTTAAGTCACGCTCACGTTTGTATAAACTGACTTTGCACTGGGCAGGTTTCAAGGCATTTCTGCATGTCACCCCTCAATTTACAGTCTCCATCCAACTTACCCATGTACTTGTGGAGTGTACCTTGTTTGGCTAATCAGTACCTCACAAAGTGAATTAGCTGTTTAAGGTCGCAAGTTAAGTCAGCTGATGCTGAAGATGGCTGGGGAGCTTTCAATGAGAGCTTTGCTGACCACAGTTATGTCATTCAAGCCTTTAATAGATTAGATGCTATTAGATATCAGTAATTTTTTGGAGAACAGAAGAACTTATTTTCTATTCTTTTAGCATTAATGTTTATATGTCTATTTTAACGTTAAATTGTGTTTCTTTTTGTGAGCAGATGCAGAGTTGGTGTGTAGACATGGCATTTATCACAGCACTGTGTAGACTGTATATCTGCGGTCTCTCCCAAGGCCCGTGGGGACCGTCAGGCAGTGGGCCATGGGTCAGGGGCGGTCGCAGGACAGGAAGAATTTCCTGTAGAGCCACATCCTGCTTCTGCTGCTGAGTGTTGGCCTGCACGTTGGTGTTGGAGTGCCGTGTGGAAACAGGAAGGGATGCCAATGCAGGACTGCTGGTTTTGGATGTGGCTTCCTCCCTAGACGTCTGACACGAGTCTGCCTCCTGCCCTTTGTCAGTTGAGCTGCCTAATCAGCAGATTCTTTGAGCAGGGTTAGCACAGGCTACATGCGCCCAACTGGATGGAGTCAAGCAGCAAGGGTACAACAGCCTGTCCTTTACTGAGACTGGAGCCCACATCCTTCTGTTCACATGGCCAGGTGCTCAATTGCCATCCAGATACCTGCAGCTTTAGTTTGATTAAATGCATACAAAGGTGACCCTGAATTGTCAGTCATCCCACTAATACGTCCAGTTGTGTCACATGGTCTCGTGCGGTCTGATGCTCACTGTGGAAGCTCTTTGCGGAGGCTAATGGGAGGTGATGCTGTGTGATTAGCGTGACATGGTAATGCGTGGACCTTTAATGCGTTGCTAAGACAGCCGGTAAAATAAAACCACTGGACCCTAGGAGCCACTCATATTAACCAGTCATTAACGACTAACACAGAGGTTCCCAAACATTCTCGGTTCATGGTGCCACTAGGGTCTCAGTCATTTTTACACAGTGCCCCTAGACCAATAGATGTTGATTATCCATCAAAAAAATGTGACTATCCCAAGACACCCCTGTTGGTTCACACTTTGGGAACTCTAGACTAACCAAAGAGTATCTTTTTTTGTTTTATGAGAACAGGTACAGTATTTCCCATC
The DNA here is from genome assembly GCA_009936485.2 of Gymnarchus niloticus. Classification (NCBI taxonomy): domain Eukaryota; kingdom Metazoa; phylum Chordata; class Actinopteri; order Osteoglossiformes; family Gymnarchidae; genus Gymnarchus; species Gymnarchus niloticus. The sequence continues at coordinate 10,956 of JAACJT020022877.1, read as the reverse complement.
TTAATACATTTCATTTCATTTGTCAGTTCTGTGAGTTACGCTTGTGTTCACCTCATTAATAAAGCACAGCCAGGGAGGGCTGGGAGAGAACAGACAGCAGATTCTCTGGAACAGCTGATGTACAAACAGCTCTATTTGTCGTATTCCATCCACAGCATCTGCATGACTGCTTCCACAACTAAAAATGGATCATGTCTGATGGATTTAAAATAATACTACTAAAACTACTTCTCATTATTTTATTTACAAGCATAGGTTTGTGTTAATTCCCACATTCCGGGTCAGTCTATCGCACAGTTTTCCCTCTTTTCAAGTCACCAGGTTTATTATGAGGAATACACTGAAGTCGCTGGGCAGGGACCACCAGATGCTCTGAATAGCAGAAATGTCAGTAACACAGGCAAAACACGGGTAACACAGGCAAAACACAGGTAACAGCCAAAACACAGGTAACACAGCCAAAACACAGGTAACACAGGCAAAACACAAGTAACACAGGCAAAACACAGGTAACACAGGCAAAACACGGGTAACACAGCCAAAACACAAGTAACACAGGCAAAACACAGGTAACAGCCAAAACACAGGTAACACAGCCAAAACACAGGTGACACAGGCAAAACACAGGTAACACAGCCAAAACACAGGTAACACAGCCAAAACACAAGTAACACAGGCAAAACACAGGTAACACAGGCAAAACACAGGTAACAGCCAAAACACAGGTGACACAGCCAAAACACAGGTGACACAGGCAAAACACAGGTAACACAGCCAAAACACAGGTAACACAGGCAAAACACAGGTAACACAGGCAAAACACGGGTAACACAGCCAAAACACAAGTAACACAGGCAAAACACAGGTAAAAGCCAAAACACAGGTAACACAGCCAAAACACAGGTGACACAGGCAAAACACAGGTAACACAGGCAAATCGTGATCCAAAAGGGGAGATCCAAAAACACGGTCAAAAGGTTTAACGAGTCAGAAAAGCAATCAATGGACAGCAAACAGATCCGAAACAGAGTCAGGGTGTAAAAACACAGGGTCAACTCCAACATGAAGACAAGGGTAGGAGCATGCTCAGTATAGTGAGACACTAAATACATCACAATCGGGAAACAGAGCTGGGCTTAGATAACAAATCCTTCGTCTGTGTTAATCCCTAAATAATTTACACCTAGTAATTTAATTACAGTTTAACAATTCTGTATTTACTTTTTAAATTCTGTGTTTACTTTCTTGTTTAGGCTTTTTAGTAATAAGGTAATAACCAATGAGAAGGATTTGAATGCATGATGACCTTTTCCAGATGTTTCTTGAAAGTGGTCATTATAAATATTTAGCAAGTTCCTACGTATTACACTTTTTCTGTTTGTTGTACCTTCCCTTTCAGAAATGCACCAATAAGCCAGCGTCCCACCTTGTTCTGATGCATAATCCTATTTTAATTATGCCTTCTATCGTCTGAATTGCTTCTGACAGCTGTTGTCACCTGATAATCAGGTTGCCTGAATTGTACTATTGAGGTACCACGCAGAGTGACTAATACCTAAATACAGTAATATAATTGTGTGAGTTAATTAAAACCACCATCGCTGAACTCTGGTGAATTAAGTGCCGTAAGACTTGAGCGAGCGTCTCTTGGTTGGAAATTTACTTAAAATGCTTTACATCGTCCTCTAGAGGCCAAACTAAAAGACTTGGCATTGTCAAGGTCCCGAAAGATTTAAATGCAGGCATTCAAAGAAGCACAGAACCGTTTATTTCAGAAGTCATAAGATGGATTATTGCCGTTGATTGTGATGATAATGTTGATGATGATGATAGATTTATTACCTAAACCCACCTTTCACCACAAATTTCTAATCCTGTCTATTTTAATCTCTATACATCTCATAAATAAATCCTGCAGCATTATAAATAAGCCCAAAAGGCGATGAAAAGTCATTCTAAACACAGAGGAGCACAGCTTAATCCTTCTCTTATTTTTTTACATGTGTTGTAGTCTTGTGCCGGCAGGACCTTCGTTTATTTTATTGAGTACTTAATAAGCCCCAGAACTGAGAACCATCACCTACTGTATTAATAAGGAGTCCATTTTAACAAAATGTTTTCTACTTTAAATGCATTTCATTAAAATGTGTATGTAATGTTCTGGACGATGTGGATTTTTCAAATAAACAAAAAGGACTGCAGTAAAACCTTCCAAGTTTAGCAGTAGATGATGTGACATATTTTACAGCCAGAATTTAATTTCCAGGTATCTTGCTGTTAACAGACCTCTGCTAACTTACACCTGAGTGACAGCCTACCTTCAGTCTTCTCTGTGCATTATGTGGCTGTCAGAAAGATGATCACGGATGTCACTTCCTGTTTATTTTAATCGGTAACGCTTTAAGAAGGTCGCTCCTTTGCACTCAGTAATTAAACACATACCTTAATTCCAACCAGCGCACAGCTTCCAACCGGGTATAAAGCTGGATATCATATTTAAGTAATTCAGGTTAAATACCAGCAAGCCTTGGGGTAAAAAGCCTTGTTCTTAACCACCATGCCACCTACTGGCCTTGCTAGGTCTTTACAGCCGCTCTCTTCTCTGTTATTATTGATGTTATTATTTGCTACATTTTTTCTAGAGTCATACTGTTGTCTTGAGGTTGCACGTCATTGTTATGTGTCAGTTTATTTAGTGGCTTGCTTCCTTAAATAAGAACTTAACCCTTTCCATCCTGGCTGAGGTTAAATCAATATAACCCCACCTATGGAAATGATCCATTTACCTTGTGATGATTTAATGACTCTTGCAGATGTCTTAACAACAATGAGTACCCTATTAGCCAGCCAAGTCAAGGTTGCATCTTAAAGACGTGGTGTTCCTCAGCTCCCCCAGGGTCCCATGGCGTGCTGGCTTCTCCACTGGACAGGATATTGTGGACTGCCAGTCATCTGACACCCTCCCACGGAACTCAGCAAAAACCACAGGTACTGGGCTGTAGTTAGGAATTATGGGCCACCAAAAGAGTATTGCTCTGGGCCCCCAAATATATTCAGTTGTGCAATACATTATAGGGGCCTCCTCTTGCTGTGGGCCCCTAGAATCTTCATCATCATCATCATCATCATCATCATCATCATCACTTTTATTTATTAATTGTATTTCATTACTTTTCACACCACTAGCTACAGCCCAGCACACGGAGCAGAGCTCAAGTTTGAGAATTTCCCTTAAAAGCAGTGCAAACTTGCACTTGGTAACGTCAGGCTCGTTAGTTCAAATCCTGGAAGCCTTGCACTGTTGCACAGTTGTGAGAATGTGAACCCTTTGAAATAGTGTGGATTTGTGTACGAATGGCTCTGTAAATGTCATCTTCGCTTAATAAGGGTGGTCTGATTTTAAAAATATGAAAGGTGATTAGTGGAAGATGTATGTTAGAATCTATAAGATAGCGGGAGCCAGGTGGTCCTGTCAACCCTGGAGAGAGTGTGAGCTTCAATGTCACACCGGGAAACACAAAATGTGGGTCATCTGCTCTTGATAAGTAAATTCTCTAGTACAATATGTCCCGATCAAGAGAATCAGAGGAGCTGAGAAGAAGAGCTGCTGAAGCCCACTAGACTGGAATGATGAAGCTCAGGCCAGGTGTACCAGAAACTCCAGCAGGCTCACAAACTCTCGTACATTCCCTGCTTTTATTGATATTCAGTACGGATGAAGGTGTACATTCATGCTGCAGCTTGAGTCTGTTTGAGTCTGGCTCCCTGTGTTAGTGAGTGTGAAGGCTGAGGTGAAATGAAAAGCCTTTCGGCTTATTGACGTTGGGCATTCGTGGCTTTTTCCTATCTGAGAGCCTCCTAAGGCAGTGACACGCTGAAATGACTGAGAAATGGATTTGAAAAGCAGTCGTGACACATTTGTAGAGCTTGTTTAAACAGACAGAATCTCTTTTGTTCTGAGCATAACCATTCATTATTTAAAGCAGAGGTTCTGTACTTTTATGGGTTGCCATGGTAACGTTAAACACAGCGCCCCCCGCCCCACCGTTGAAGAAGTTCCCTTCTCCAGTGCCTTTCATTTAACGCCTGTCTATATTATAAAGATACTACAGAATAACGCAAAAGGCACATTTTTAAAGCTGCCGCTTCACCTAAATACTTTAGACACAGTTTTCGAAGTGGCTTCTTTTTTTTGCTTGTTTGTCATTTTCTTGGACAAGCCGCGCCTTCGGACTCATAAATACGGCGTGCAAAAATAAGGAGAGGCAGAAAAAGCAGACTGCCAGTTTACCACACGAAGAGGTTATGAAATATTAATAGCACACTTTCCTCCCTGAATACATCTGGCGTCTTATTTAAAGCAGCTATATTAAAGGTGTAGGTCTTAGGAAGAATGAGCAGCCGCTGGTTCACAGCCCAGTAAGCGGCGCTCCGCCTGTCATATTTAGCTGCCTGATCAAATTATGCTGCCCCGGTGCCGAGTGAGAGGCATGTTCAGGTGGACCGACCGACCGCCCAGCGGCGTCAGCGGGGCGGGGAATAGAGACATCGGCGCCCGTTTGGACTCACACTTGGCTTACATTGCAGTTTTCTTGACTCTCAGCTGGGAGTGTGAGGGAGACATCAGCGGGGGAAGGGCTGTGGATATAAAACCTACTGGGGTCCGGCAACACAGCGGCTCTGACGGCGTGTTTTTAATCAGGGGAAATTAACTTGAGTCTCGTTTGGTTCCTGGTTCCAGGTTCCGATCGCAGCCCACAGCGGCGGAGCAGAGCTGAAGGCTGCGGGTGAGTGTTGGGTCGTAACCCGGCGTGGCTGTCATCGGAGGCTGCGGCTTTTGACAGATTAATATCATAGCGGCTCTCTCTTTTAATGTCATCCGCCTTGGAGGCTGATTATGCGGGGTTTCCTTCAGCTGGCGGGTTTAAAAGGCTCTGAAGTTCAGCCGCTCAGAGGGAGCGCGTCTTTATTCCTGAGAGAGTCTCCTTCAGACATCATTTGTACCAAAGTCACTTTGTGTTCCTGAGAAATTCCTCAAAGTCTTGGCTTTGCCTCCTGGACGATGAAGAAACGCTCAGGTCCTCACGCTTAATTTGACGGCTTATTAATGAGTGAAGCTCCTTAATCCGGACTGGAAAAGACTAAGTTTAATTACACAGCTGCCTTTTTTTCCAGGTAAATCTCAGCCCTGACCATCTCGGGCATCTCCTCCAGTTTTCACCGAGTCATTAATGCTTGCGGTCGTTAATTGCCGCACTTCACACGACTTGTATCTTCGCACCTGGTTAAGCCTTGGGTGTCTTGTGGTGGTGTCCTCAATACGTCCACCTCCTCCTGTGTCTCAGCAGAGATGCGGCCGGCCTGGACCTTTTCCTCTTATGCCTATCAAACATCTCCAGATGGTTTCCCGTGGGACTGTAGGCGCGTCTCCTTCTAGGCGCGGAGATCAGTTGGCAGAAGCCGCACCTCAAGCTGGAGAAAACGGTCCAGGATACATCCAGTGGTCATGTGAAAGATGATGGGGCGATGCTGCATTACAACAGTCCAGTTAGTAAGGGAGAAGTCGGTATCTGGTGATGATCAGTTTCGTCCCTTCTTCCATTTGTCACACGCTGCCGTTCATCACCAGTGTAGTACTCATTAAGCTGGAATTTCTCATAAAAAATGATCACAATCTCATTGTGTCCACCACAAAGGATCATTCACATACGTGTTGTTTATTGAATTTCAGCTTAAACTCTCTTACTGGTGGCTGCTTATAAAGTGTATTGATCTGAACTTCTATTTAATAGCATGATTTTAGCTCTGTCCATTAGGGTCATGACGATGATCCATGATCTGAAAAGCAGCTGAGGAGGGCCGTTCCCGGATTCGATGCTCTAGGCTATTGATTAAGCCGAAAGCCCAGCTGTTGTAAGTCTTCCAAATCCCTGCCCCCAGCTCTTTCAACTGGAGATGCCCCCCATCCAGATGAGACACGTTAACAATGTGTTGTGTTGTCCGTCACGGAATGGAATGCTGTTTAATGGGTAAATGTGAGACTTGAGACTATTTGGTAAAACCAACTACATCATGCCCTTATTTCTCCTGAACGTCCATCCTTCCATCCATCCATCCACCGCCTCTTATCCCTGTCCGGGTCGCGGGGGCAGTAGCCTAAGCAGGGATGCCCAGACTCCCCTTCTCCCTAGCCACCCCCACCGGGGAGGGCTTTCCCATCTGGTTGCCTGGTGTCATCTCTGCTAATAAAGCATGTAACGTGACCTGGAGATAAAAGCTTTGAAGTACAGTGTGTGTGTGTGTGAATCGAGCGGAGCCCAGCACATCTGCACACTGAGAGTGGTTTCGCTCAGGTGACGAGATTGCTATTGATCAGTGACATTTTAACACTTGTGTTGATGGTCTCCTTCTTGCCATGAGTCTGGGTAAGCTCGCCATACTCGAATTTCATCTTAGACTTCTTTAGATAAGTGCCTGAACGACTGAAATGGTGCGAAACTCAGAATTTCGCCGGTTTTGACTATGCGTTTTCGGTAGGGTTCCACGCCGCTTACTTGGCCTTCCGCCGCCAGAGGACACCTGATTAGAGCTAACTGCTCATCGAGCCAATTAGCTGAGTGCTCTGTTAAAGCAGGAGTGCTGATGTGGGCGTAGAAGCAGCCTGTAGGCCCGAGTCCCGGGGGAGAGCTTTGGACACTAAATCACAAGTTAATCGCTGTAGGCCTGTGTATGGCTGGACGCTGTGCCCGCTGGCTGTGCGTGCGGCTGGATGATGTGCTTGTGATTCCGGCTTTCTGCTTTGTGTGCGATTGTTTAAAAATTCAAATCTTTGGAATATAATGTGCTGTGGAAGTTGACCGTCGGTCCGTTAGCTGGTTCTGAACGGCCTCCGTCATGTTGGGTTTTGGGTTTGTGAAACTATGTCAGGAACATCTGAACTGAATCGTTGGTGCCGTTGCATGCAGAACTTGGTTATGGCCCTGAATTTAATAAAGATGTTCTCTCACTCAAATGAAAGCCCTGGTTTTACTAGTGGTTCATCTACAGAACGGCTTAAAACTCTAGATAATCAGTTGTTAAAAAATCAATTTCATGGTGCTGTTTAACCTCTGAGTTGTAAGAAACCTTTGCCTTTTTTTTTTTTTAAAAAACAAAAATGCTAGTGGCAGACTAGCCCTGGAACGATGGATTGGTTATCGACCTTCTCAGATAGAGCACCTCGATGGCACCTTGGGGAAGGGTCGTCTTTTTTTTTTTTTTTTTTATTTGGGAAGAAAATGGTGTGCGTTTGCCGTATCGACTGATACGACCTCCATTTCAAAGGTTGAATCTTATCATCCTGGTGTGGGTGGTCTGCACCTGAGCCCCGAGTGAGTGGCTAGCTTCAGGACCGTGGCTTTGCCGCGGTCCCGTTAAGCCATTAAACGCATGGCAGGTTTCTGAAAGCTGTCCCTCAATAGGAGGGATTATTCTGACAACTTGTTAGCATCGTTTTTATTCAGAACAACCCCGGGCGCTGCTTTAAGATCGCCCTGCTGTGTGGAATCTCCGCTGTGTTTTATTATCGGTGGTTTTGCGCAGGTCAAAGGTCAAACTGCGCTGGCCTTAACAGACCTGCCGTGCAGCACAGCTCTCGTGGTCTTTGGGATGCCGGAGCCTTCAGGATGACGTCTGACGCGACCGTCCCGACTTGGGGAGGCGGGTTTGCGACTCGAAGGGGGTCAGGGGCAGCTCTGAAAACGGCCTTGGTGTGGAGTAACCACGCACGCTCCTACAGCCACACTGGCCTGGTAATTCTCCTGCGTGCGGTGAGGTAAAACCAGGTGTCCAGGTGGTAATGTCCTGGTGCCTGTGAAACAGCTTTCTAAGCCACGTTTCTGGAAGTTTCTTTCGGGATGGGACCTCATTTGGTGGTCCCAGAGTGGGTTCAGGGATGATGTAGCTGTTAGCAGTTGAATATACAGCACTGCCCCCCACCATTTGTAGGGCACCTCTATGGTTACCTTTGTTCAGAATCACGATGGCTGGTGGTCATTTTGTGCTCGTGGTCCAGCCGCCTGCGTTTGTCACTGTGGAGGTCTTGGTTCCATGGAAACCAGTGCACACAAAGCCATTCGCAAATCACAGCTGATTAGGACGGGCGGCCGCGTCACGGCCTGGAGCCCGTCGCTGTGGACGTGCGGAACTCTTGGTCGCCCTCACGGCCTCGCTCTGAGGGTGAGGCGGCTGTGTGCGTCTTCCCTGAAAACGATACCTCAAGCTTGTTGCCGACCCGTTGTGCACCCCACAGAGCGTTTGTATTAAAACAAGCTGTGTGTGTGTGTGAGTTTTGGCGTTACATGTTCTGTAATCCACCCAGTAGCCTGTATTCTTGGTGTCTGTGGTGTCTTGGCACTTGTTTGTGTTCTGGACCTGTGTCGGTCCCGGGTTCGAGCTTCAGCACACGGATGTGGGAGTGCCTTGCTGTGGGAGATCAGGCCTCCCACTTCCAGGTCTGGGTCTTGTTGGCTTCCATGTTACATCCCAGGTTATAAGGAGCCTCCCAGGTTATAATGAGCTGTCTAATTAGTCTTGCTCTCTTGCGTATACAGTAATAGGCTCCTCGAACCTTTGGCCTGGATTCACGTAAGCTCGGAATAACAAAGCTTTTCTTTCTTTGTACTCTCATCCTGTCAACTGTAAGCCTCGCTTTGGTTTCATGACGCACCAGCAGGTGACGCACCGTTCCTCCGGGTTGTTCTGTGTCGTTACGTAGAGGCCTGCTTGCTGGTGTTGCCCTGCCTTCCGGGCGTGTGGTTTCTGTAGACGGCGTTCTACCGCTTTCTTGATTGAAAATGAAGTGTTGGCGAGGCGGAATCCTAGCTGTGTGACAGGCTGATGACCATCCGGTCCGAAGGTACAACAGAAATCCTGGCTCTCTCTCTCTCTCGGTCCCTTCAGAATAGCCAAAGGCCGCGAAGCTGTCTTGATGAATTTACCTGAACGTCGATTAGGGAACACGAAGAGAAGCCTCGTACTCGGGATCGTACGCCGTCCACCCCCAGGAATGGGACATGTAACGGCTGGTGTCTCAGAGCCCGTTAAAGCTCATCAGAGGCTGGTTAAAAATGGCAATTAGGGCTCATTAACTTTAGCGCTGAAGGTGGAACCTAGCTCATGCCGTCGCGGCCCTCCTTGTTATCTGAACCCGTGTACATGCAGTGTTGTGGAAGCCCCCCACTCCTGTTACTGGTGTCTGTGACCACCTATACAATTACAAACTTGGGGGGGGGGGCAGATCTGTGGATTTGGGTGCAAGCATTCACTGAACGAGCGTGAATCAGAGCCTTTCCTCCTACAGGAGGGCCTGTGGAGAGAATGATAAGGTGATCGGGGGCCGAGCCCGTTGTCATTCCTGACCAGAGGAGAGTTTCCACGGGGCTGATCGGCGTTAAAGTGCCCCGTTACCCCGTGGGCCGTTTGACTGCCCTCACATGTCCTCTAGTGTTTTTCATTTGGACTCCAGCACATGAAAATCCCCGTTTGTACAAATAATTTTCAGTAAGTATCACACAAAGCTTCAGATGTTAACACGGCATTCTGGGTTCAGATCCCAACTTAAGCCTATAAGCCCCCTTACGTTCCGTGGGATCGTGGCCCCTAAGTCAGCTGTAATAACGTCCCCCTCCCCTTTGAATCGGGGCCCGTGGATTCTCGTGTGAGTCGCTCTGAGTCAGTGGATGGAGTTGTCAAAGGTAAGAAATCCTCGCTTTGCTTCAAATTAATAACTTTAAACTGGAATGTTTGCCTGAGCTCCCCATTTGTTGGTGAAATCATGGAACCTATTCGCTGTGACTGTTCTGGGAATAGAGATCAGCTAAACGAAAGTCATTAATAAATACTTTGGATTTCGCCGTCTGATTTCATACCTCCTGAGGTCGTACAAAAGTGGCATGTTGTTTTAAATAAGTGTTGGCGGTGAAAACGGGCCATCTGTGCCAAAATATTTTCTGCTACCAGGGTAACTGGGATTTTGACCACCGTGAACTGGTTTGGGGGGGCTTTTGCCTGGGTGTGTGCCCTCCTCCTTATCTGCCTTTTGTGTAACATGCTCCAAGGACTGCTGTATCCGCCTCTGTCGCCACGTGTTATTTGATTTGGTTCGGCTGGGGGTCCGGGTGGCTCATCCCTGAGAGGGGCACAAACGGGTATCTGTACGGTGTGGTCTGTAGGAAAAGTCCATCCCTGTTCTCATCTGCCTGTCTGATTCGTCCGGTGTGACCCCCAGGGAAAAAATAATCTGAGCAATGGAAATTTACGCAGCTAAAAGTGTGAACCTGCGTTTATGTAAGAAGCCAGTACTGCACCGTTAAAGGGGGGTAGGGGTGAAACCCGATCATTTTATAGACTCTGAATCAGATTGTTGGTGTTTGTGGCTTTCGTTTTTTCGCCCTGTGGATCACTGCTGCTAGATTCCAGTGGCAGTCAGGTCTTTAGCAGCAGCAGCGGGCGTGTGGAACGGGACGAGGATGTTTAATGTCGTTTATGACTTGTTCGTTATGTTTAGAGCTTGTCGTGTCTGCTCGGAAGGTGCCATTTTGTTTGAAATCTGCCACCTAAATCACTGGTTTAGCCCCGGGGGCCCCTGCCTCGGGGCCCCTGACTGTTCTGGTGTGTCTCTTTGCTCCAGGACAGTTCCCAGTGGGATGCTCGTGGGCTGGCGGAGGGAGAGGAGTGCAGGAGCATGGTGAAACACCAACCCTTGCAGGTGTATGAGAGGCAGCTCTGCTTGTCATGTCTGACTGGGATCTACGGTTGCCGCTGGAAACGGTACCAGCGGTCACATGACAAGAGCACGAGGGTGAGTTCCCAGAATGCTGCTGAAGTGTTCTGAATGGGAGTCTTGTGTGTGTGTGTGTGTGTGTGTGTGTGTGTGTGTGTGTGTGTGTGTGTGTGTGTGTGTGTGTGTGTGTGTGT